>LBNU01016346.1:88000-98375 GCA_014162995.1 Artemisia annua | reverse complement strand
ATTATCAAATGACGGGCCAGAAAGATTTCAAGAATTTACACCTGACGCCGTCAGGTGTTAAAAGGTGTAGGCCGTCAGGAACAAAGTTAAAGAGAGACGGCCCAGAAGGTTTTACATGCTGACCACGTCCCAAATGGATCTAGGCCATCCAAGAACCCTAATGGCGGCGAGCTGACGGCGTCAGACCCTATAAGCTGACGCCGTCCGAACTTAAAATCTATATATAGTTTTCTATTTTTCATTCATTATGTGTGGAACTTTGTGGAGAACTTTTAGGGCAAACCCTAGAGACGAATTTCCTGTACTTTTTAGGGTTTCCCAACCCCTTGGAACCCCTCCATGCTTAAATTAAAATAAGGTCTTCCACTTTAATTCAATCAATATGTCTATGTGTTGCGTTGATTATTCTTCTTGCTTCGTCCTTTTAATTAACATGTAGTCAGTACAATTTTCTAGTGTTTGCTTAGATCTAATGAAACTAACCTATTATTATGGTTGAGTTGGTGTTGTCGTTGTTTTTGTTGAGATGTATTGTTCCATCTAATGTTAGGCTCAAGAAATACTGGCCAACCTCCTTTATGGAACGTGCTTGAACATCCTTGGGAAACATGTAGCCAGGCATACTAGGCTATTAAGGTATGTATTTAGACGCATGAGCCACGTTTACAACCCTATGGGTTGTTCCCTGTGCATGGCATACGGGGCGAACGATACAGAGCTCATTAGAATTGGAGACGACTATGTACTGCCACTCCATGCAGTCTATTCAGATCAACCCCCTCATCCACCACAGTAACATACATATCAATGTAACCGGTAACAAGATAGTTAGGGAGTAATGGAATCTAAGTAAACACAACTTTTCTCCATATTGTTCACAACCACAATAGTTTAGATATCTATTTTATTTTACATTTGCATAAGTATGTAAAACTTGGGTTAGTTGACTACAACTAATTCCGCCCTTCCCTCTAAACCGAGATTTTTACTTTGTTTTCCATAAAACAATAAAATACAAAAAGAATCTTCCTTCACCTTTAGATCTATTAGATTAGCTATTCTATCCTAACGAACACTATTCCCTGTGAGAGAACGATCAATCCCCCGTACTTACCACTATCCTATACTACATCGGTCAGGTACACTGCCTGGTGGGGTTGTAAGCCTCTTGAGATCCCTCGAGAGGTAAAACCTGTTGTAAGGTCGCAAAACCACGCATCAAAAGGAAGCGACTTCCCTTCATCATCTAATAGCACAAGCTTCCCATCAAGCATTTGACTTTCAAGTTCGTTAATCCTTTCAGCCAGAGATGTAGTACCCGGACTACCACATGCCAAATTTTTTCGACCCTCATCTTCCTCCACTTCCACCATAGGGCTTGAAACATCAACATAGTTCAAACTGGAAGGACCCAAACGACCCTATCCATCCTCCACCTCAACATAGAGCTTAAAACATTAAACGAGTTCGATGTAGAAGGAACCGTAGTATCATTTTTATTATTCATCTTCTTAGGTTTCCTTGGTGCCTTAGGTTGATAAGCAAACTTCGTCTTCGAACCAATCTGAACCCACGTCTAGCTTGCTTAGGCGCTTTCATGTTCTTAATAGCATCCGAGACAAGATTATAACATTTGAATTATCTGAATTTGAATTTTGAATTTAATATTAAATTAAATTTTAATTAAATTTGATTTTATGCTTAATGCAGAGGAATTATAACTATTTATATCACAAACTATTACCGTTAACGGTTTATTCTTTTTTTTCAACACACCAAAAGCCTAACTATTCACATAGATTATCATAAAATATCATTAAAAAATATGATTTCATTTTTAACTTTTTCCAACCGATGTATGTCGATAATTCATGACAAACATAATTTGTATACTAAAATACAAGGCAGAGTGTCCGTTTACTAAACAAAAAGTAACAATAAGAACAAATGTTAGTTGTTACTTTCGGTGTTCATCCCTCAAATCATGCCCTTCATCACATTTCACATGTCGAACGTTTTCCTAGTTTAACCCCTTATCTATGAGAGCATTCCATTTCAAACCCCTACTTTTTTTATTTATATCAATAAAATCAAGTCTAACTTATTGCTTGATTTGCTCCTACCAACCCAAACATGAAACACATGCCCCTTTGTCCAAATTATTACTTTCTTAAATCCTGTCTAAAGCAATCAACTTCCAATAACAGATCTCAACTTCTAATATTGTCCGGTTCAGTCGGCCAATAGGTCAGAAATCATTAAATAAAATTTAAAAAAAAAAAAAACAAAAAAAAAAACAAAAAAAAAAAAACAAAAAACAAACGTTGATCATTCTTTTTGTTTACTTTGATAAAAGTTTAAGACAGTCGAGAGGCCTCAGGTACCGATTTTATTTTAGGAAATTACCCTATGGCCATTGTGCGCCAATATACTAACCATTAACGTTGTGCATAGCGATGCTGTAAGTAATTTCTTGCAGCGATTTTGCGACTAATTACAAATTAAGGAAGATCTAAGAGGATTTAGAGCTAAAATTTACATAATATCAATAATTATTTACTAGCATTTACATTGGAACATGGATGATGCGTGCAATAAACACCTGCACTCTTTGCTTACCAGATCATACCCAAACTATAACTAATTAAGTACCAATTACCAACTACCATTAGGGAAACCAGCTGAGCTTCATTTTCTAACTTACACACAAAAGCTACAAACTGGTCCCTAAAAAAGAATAGGAAAAAAAACTACAGGCAACCCCCAATAATCGGAAGTTTTGGGGAGACTCTCCGGGGACGTATATCGAACCATCCCTCAGGTGAAATCTCGCCCATAGTAGACTAATTCTCACGCCTGCGATGCTAAATCACGGGCTGGAATAAAAGTTCCATGAAAACCATAAGGAACCCTCGATGGTAACATAACTGTCGCCTCTAATTCCATTGTCTTTGCATTCACAATCTGGAGTTCGGACTTCCATGTTTTTTCGTCGTGCACAAAGGCCAAAATATGACCATCGTCTTCGTCACTTGCATTGTCTCTAGGTAGATACAACGGCTCACCACCATACTTTTCGTCTCCATAAATGAACTTCTTAGTCTCCCCTGTTGAAAGATCAACTTTAGCAAAACCCGACACTTTAGGCCATGGTTCAGCAATCGCTAGATAAGCGTATTTACTTTTTCGGCCTAAAAGATTTTTGTTCACCATTCCAGCTTCTAAGTTAACATCGTTTTCTGGTGAAATGATTGCTCGGCGTGTTGATTTTCCAGTTTTTAAGTTAAGTCGAATTTCAGATAAAACACTTTTTAACTCTTCGTTACATTCGTTAAAAATCGAGTCAGCTGGAGTCATACACGACCCGATTACCACAACTTCATCCGACTCAGGCTCTTCCCACGCATTCCACAAATGAAAACAAAAACAATCCGGAACCTCGACCCATTTGATCCCCGACCCATTTTTGGCATATTTGTCCAAAACACCAAACCGGGATACTTTTTCTTTGTCGTATACAACGGGTGACCCACCCGTCACCATTTCGGACATCTTGAAAACTACTTGATGGTCTGGGACCACCACGTAGTTTTCAGTTATCGCGAAATCATGAACCATTGTCGGTTTCTCCAAATCAATCTCTACGTCATCTGACTTCTTCCCATCGGGTGAAAACCAAAAATATTTCAAATATGGCTTTTTAATAACGTCATAACTTAATGCAAACAGTTCACCCGAAACTGGGTCCAGTTTCGGGTGAGCTATCATAGCGGACTCCAGCTGTCCATCAAAGTTATACCTTCCAGCGGTTTTCAAATCGCCAGAAGGTGTAACTCTGACATGATAAGGTAAATCATCTTCTGACATAGCTAACAGCCGGTTGTTAAAATAAACTAAACCGGCGTTAGCTACGCCAATGCCATTGTTGTGATCAACTAACCCGCACAATCCACGTGCGTAAAACAACAACAATTTCGCGATACCAGAATGCCCGTGTAGTTCCCCAATAGCTTTGGGGAAAACCGGCTTTCCGATAGCGCGTTCTTGTACGAGTCGATGAGTTTCCGTGTGTCTGCACGCGTAACTTGCCGACCCATTATCGAATTTTACAGCATAAATCATGCCATCTCCGTCAAACAAATGATGCCCGGAAGTTGGTTCGAACAATGGGTTTGCTCCGTTACGTAAGTAAACACCGTTAAAATGCTCCGGTATTTTTCCGGCCACCGGTAAAGAATGCCTCACTGGCTGCTCCGGCACCGGAGAGAAATTTCCGGCGATCTGAACATCTGGGTCGACTGTTTTCGGTAAAGGGTGTAATTTTTCGTTATCTTTAATTCGGTCTTCGATCGCGTCCAATGCGATCGAAGCAAGCTTTTGCAAAAAGTTCCAGTTTTGTGGGACCTTTGGAGATGGACTTAAAGATGGTAATTCGATACTTTTCGAGCTTTTTCGCGGTGTTTGTTTCGGTACTTGAAGAATTGAGGGCGTTTGAAGCGCCGAACGTATCGAATTTTGACGAGTTTGGTTGCTCTGTTTTTTAACTGTTACTGAAACCGGAGATGAACCAAATACATCTTTAGAAGATGTTAGGAATTTGGTTCTTGGGTTATTGTTTGTAAAAGCATGAGTGTAGTTTGAAGAAGTTGCCATTGTTGTTGGTGCTATTGAATGAAGCTATTTTTAGAAAGTGAATGTTTAAGTGTGTGTGTTTTTTAAGGTGTTTGTGTGTTTGAAAAAAGTTGAGTTGAGCTGAGTTTGAGGATGAAAGTGGGGAGGTGAAGGGGTATAAATAGTGGAAAGTTGACCACGTGTTGGTCAGATAGTAAAAGACACTAGAACTAGTGAGCATAATAAAGTATTATAGAAATAACTATTCTATTTCTGGAGGCAGGTATATTCTTTTGTAAACTTTTAACGTGTCCAATAGAAAAAACACACATATCATCTCTCGTAGATATCTAAACTCTAAAGTTTAATTTGAAAGATAATGTCAAGGATCACCAATTTCACATCTTGGCTTTATTATGCGTCAATATATGTGAGGGCTAAGGCACTTAGCGTGCGTTTAGTTGTAGATAAAATTCTCTTATTTTCTATCTCTAATTTTGTAAAAATTTTGAAGGGAAATTTATCTCCACAAAACACTTTGAAAATATAGAAAATGCGTTTAGTTGATGTTTGTATTTCCTATTTTGAAAAAGGGGAGGGAAGGTTGTGGGTTACAAAGAAAACAACTAAAATTTCTTTTGTAATTTTCCTTGTTAAGTTGGGAAATAGAGGATTTTGTGTTTTGCAAAACATTTTGCTGGAAAACGCTTATTTGAACCAATCTCTGTTATCCTTGTTTTCCACAAAACATTTTGTGGAAAACAAGAGTGTTTTCCTCCAACTAAACGCACCCTTAACATTTTCACGATATGCTACGTTTCCAAACTTTAACAAAGTACATATTTCGGGGTAACTGGGAAAGGGTTTAAAAAGATCACGAGGAGTTTCTTAACAAAAATCATAATTACAGTTGTTAACTATTTCGAGCACGTCTGAATATCCGGCAAACGTTTTGCATACTATGATAGTTAGTAACATTTGTCTTAAGAAACATCAAGCAAGATGCAATAAGCAAAGATGAAATTCAGAAACAATCAACCATTAAGAAATGTGGTAATGTAGTTCCGTCAAACTAGAAAGATCGACTTATGTCGAAAAGTGTGAAAGTTATCTTTCATGGATGTATTACCATTCAAGGCAGCATAAAAAATTATCACCTTCTTTACGTAATGATCTTGAGTTACAAAACAACAAATGAAAAGTATTCTTATACCTTCAACTTGTTCAGTTTCGGATTTTCAGAGAGTAAAAAAACCTGATGTCAAAAGAGATTATATAGTATCAAGTTCATTGTGAAGCCTGGAAATGTGGATGAAAATAGAATTTTAGCTTATTTAACAATAAGTTTCTCAGTTGCTACTCACTAATTTTGTTATAGTGTCAGTGAGACGTCACTTATAATATGTATCCCTTCAAAACACAGGTTCGTTTAGAACTATTATACAATGAGAGAACTCGTGCTTTCAATATAACGGACAATGAAATTCGCCATGCACAACTTTACTCCAAAAGCCCTCAACTTACCATATCTACTTATCCCATATGTCTCACAAAGAAATCATTAATCATATTTATGCGTAATTAAGCACATGCTTTTAGCATTATTTCTTATATGATAATGTACAAATATATTAGTTGATTTACAATTGGTAATAATTATTTACTTACCATTGTGGCTCCTAATGAAATCAAGATTTGATGGGAAGCTTAACTAATTATGGATCCTAACCTCAATGTTGGAATATATACTATGACCATCATAAATCTAAACAAATAAACACGAGTCATGCAACGAAAGCAATAGATTAATATAGCATAATTAGTTAACCTTAATTTAAACGTAAACGTACCTTGTTAGCTTTCACGCGAATCAAGTAACAATCTAAATCACAAAACCCTAAAACTAGGGTTTAATGTAATCGACTAATATGTATGTCGATTAGGGTTTCACCAAAAATCCAATTGGGATTTTCTCTATGGTCTTTCACACCCGTATTGATAGCGATTCAATTAGAATGCTAGTTTCTTGATCACAATAACTAACTAACACACTTTGGTTTCGTTCAACACAAATCGCAAATCCACAAAGGATATGTATTTCGATCGTGTAAACAAAAGAGGAGAAAGAAGAGAAGAGAAAGCTAGTTAGAGTTAACCAAGATTACCAACTAATGAATACAAGAGATTGTGTTTATAGTGGAATAGCTTGGAGACCAAGTAGCTAAGGATTCCCCTAAGGGATCCCCTTGACCGATCAGCCATAAGCCCAAAAGAAGGGTTGTAGATCCTTCTTGTTGGCTATTTTCTCTTTAGTCCTTCTAGTTAATATTTAACGTCCGTTAGACTAACTACAGTTAAGTTATAATGACCGTTAACTATTTACTGTGAAATAATAATTAAAACTTAACTATTATTTATATTTATTAATTATAATAATTGAATCTCATGTGCAACGCGTGCAATACCATCGGCTCGAACCAGACATACGACTACAATAAATGTCCACAAACTAACACTAAATTGGAGTTTACGTCTTTTCCATAGCACACACTAATTAATACAATTCCATCAAACTAGAGAAGATTATGATAGAAGATCACACATCATCGGGTTGCTTTCATCATACGTCTTGACTTTCACTTCTCTAGAATCAAGTAAGGTTTATTTTATGTTTATGTTTAAGTGTTTATGTTATGATTAACATGATAATTGGGATTAATATCAACCTTTGTAACTGAGCAAATGATTTGAAATCATGTTTACATAGTCTTAAAATTTTACGATTCAAAATCATATGAATTCAGATCTAATAAATTTTTGTAAACTGTTAAAACATTATAATATAAATAAGTCTACTAAAAACAAAAACGTTGATTAGTTATAGACCAAATAATTGAACGCCTAATTTTATTTTGGTTAAATAATGATGACATATCTATAACTATGACGGCATAAAGTAAATTATTATATACGCAGAAAGTTTTGTGTGTATATGAAGAAAATGTTCTTTCTATATTTTCTCCAGATTAGATGAAACTTAATTTTGGTATACACCTACTTGATGTTCAATTTTCAAGATTTTTACAAAAGTTTATCCTATCTAAATTGATACCTTGCGGTTCTGATTTTTATGTTTATTTGATAATTTACGCTTATGACAATAATATAATCGTATGGAAAAGTTGATATTGTTATAATGTTATCAGCTCATTTATTTTCATTATGATATTGGTTTTTAGTCTATAAAATCCTAGATCTGGTTGTTAGACCCGTTTCCCGGGTGTTGGGACCCCACCCTAGATGAAAATGGATAAAGATCTCGTGTGATTGGCCAGTCAACGAATGTTACGTTATAGTCAAACCCGATAGTCAAAGAATGTGTTATATGGTTAAAGAAAGTATTATGTGGTACAAATAGAAGGAAATAGACTTAAAAGGACTTAAGTTGTCATGTATTGAAAGTGTTATTACTTGTAGTGTAGCCAAAAATATAGGATTGAGACTTAAGGGACCACATTGTTGTCAATTGGCCAAAGTTGTGCAAGTAATATCTTATCTATCCACAAGTTTCCCTAGTCATTTCTACACCCTTCAAGGGTGGTGATTTGATGTCCGGTTAATGGTGAGGAGAAAAGGGAGGGAAAAGCTAGCATGGCTTGATAAATCTAGGATGAGTTTGGATACCATAATCCAAGGGTTAGTTCTAGCACCAATCCAACCACAATTAAGTAGCTTTCCTTTAGTGATTATTGAAGTTAAAATTTATGGGTTAAAGGTGGGTAATCATCATATATATAAAATATGATCAATATGATGATATAAAAAGGATGATGAGTAGTATATGATGGGTTAAAATAAAACCCTTGTGATAGTTTTTTGAATCTATATGTGATTATGGTAGGTTGGGGATTTGATGATGCATGATGATGATGATTGATGGAAGGTAGTGATGATGATGATATCCTTTATAGGCTTAGCTTGGACTCAGGTAGTAAACCGGCTATAAGATGATGTTATGTCGATTTCCATATATTATGTGTTTATGTGTTCTTATATGTTAGGTTATGAATGATTTGTGAGGGGGGATGTTAATGTGCAAGTAATGTAAGATTAGTTGATGTGTTAGATAAAGGATGGATTAAGGAAAGAAAATTTAAGGCTTAACTGGTTAAGTATGTGTTTATTGTTTAATGTGGTATGGACATATAAAGAATTGGTGACGAATAGAGATTTTTTTACTCCTTCGGGTTAAGTGTTAAATGTTTTGTTAGCTCATGTTGATGAGTATGGCTTGGATTAAGGTTAAAGGATGGGATTATGCAAAGCTAGAATGATTTGGTAAGAAAGTAGACTAGGTAGAATACCGAGCTCGTTTTCAATGTTGTACCCCGTTCGCCCTATAATGATTTGTAATGTTTTAACTAGTGTTAAAACGGTATGTCAATGTTGTCATAATGATTTGGTGGTCAATCGTTGTGTCAAAGTATGTTTTGTGAGTTATTGAGTCAAGTTAAAGGAGTATTTGGCACAAGCATGATATTACCCATTTTGGGTTGTTAACGGGTCAAGTAATTATGAAACAAATTTAAGATGTTAAATAATGTATGTTGGTTAAGTATGGAGTGTAATGAAAGTGGATTAAGTAGTTTGGAGTGTAATGGGTCGTAATGGGTTTATTGCATAACTCGTGAAATTGTACATCTTGGTTCTGAGATTGTACATCTTGGTTTTGAGATTGTACATCTTGGGTCTGGACTGTGCATCGGATTTTGTTCATCTTGGTTATGGAATGTTCATCTTGGTTATGATTTATTCATCTTGGCTGTGAATTTTGGCAGACTTTCGTTAATCTTTGGAAATTCATATTTTATGAATTGTAAGTCGTTACGGGCCGCACCACCCGTCGTTTTAAAGGTATTCGAGTCTAGTTTTATATAAAAATAGTTTAAAGGTCTGAATGTTTAAGGATTTTTGTCAACGGTCAAAAGAGTAACAGAGTGTCTTTTAAAATGAAGTCGCTTCCGCGTAAAAGTTTTAAATTTTGGTCAAAGCGGGCACGGGGTGTTACAAATTGGTATCAGAGCTTCGGTTTAAGTGAATTAGGTTTCCTTTAGGTTGCCTAGTCTTAAGCCACTCGTTGTTGCTATGAACATAGGTGTAAGAAATGCCTAAGGTAAATGTTTTAATTAGAAGAAGGAATATGTGATACATTATGTGCATCTAGGTTGATGGATGATGAATGTGTTTTAATGTTCTATGTTTATGTGATATGAGTTCATGGAGGACTTGAAGCTTTTAAATGATTAGTTGGCCATGCACCTTGGTTGGTGCCAGTGATTGTATTGTGATTATATGAATGTGTGTTAGAGTAACGGTAATGGAATATGAGTAGGAATATGAGTGGTATTGGAAATGGGCTAATAAGTAAAGTGTTGACGGTTAAAGAGTGAAACATAGTGATAATAATTGTGCTAAGGTATAACGTGAAAAGATAAAAGGGGACTACGTATTAATGATTAAGTTTATATTGACATAAGGTTAAAAGAATAAGGTTAAGGAATGAGGTTAAGAGATGATAAAATGTAATGATGTATGGTACGTAAGGAATTAATGACCAACATATGGTCTCATTATATTTAGTGCCTAACGATTAGTGTTAACGTGGTATAGAGACGGTTTAATGGTAAGCTAAGGTATGTGAAGTGTAAGTATGTGCATGAATGTGTAATAATGATTAACGATGTTATGTATGTGGTAATGAAAG
>LBNU01016346.1:56121-77371 GCA_014162995.1 Artemisia annua | reverse complement strand
ATCATAATGCCTCATAACAAACATGTACGAACCTGTGTTCTATCATACGAGGACTTGAGACGTTTGAGAGGTGTTGAGACAAAATGTGATTACAAGTAACTTGTACATTTAACGTTATGTATCAAGTTATACGTTTGTCATCAATCAAAACAAACGAGACTGTATAGATTAAATATCGTAATATTTGCACTAACATAAGGTTTGGGTGACTTTTCCATGAGGGGTTGTATGAATCTCCGTAAGGGTTAGGCTCGGGTTTGAAAGTGTACCACTTGTCTCCTGCTCCGTCGGTACGCGTGGATGCGTAGTCCGCAAAAGCTTGTTTGGCGAGTTCCATGCAATCACGAGTGTCGTGGGGACCACTACATAATTCGCACGAAGAAGTGATTTTGTTCACTTGGCTTGAAGGTTTAGGAGCTTCGTAGGATTTCATGAGAAACTTGACTTGGTCCTCAAGTTCTATGATCCTACGGTCGGAAGTGCTTGAAGTATTTGAAGGCAAAGATATTGCCTTGACCGTTTTATTCAAATCACGGGGATCGTTCCAACTTTCGTTGTCATAAAGAGCAAGATCTTCTAGGAGATCCCATGATTGTTCCACACTTAGATCACGTAGCTTGCCACCGGCCGCTTGGTCAATGGTTTGCCTCGTGTGGAGATTGATATGGTCATAGAAGATTTGGACTTGGAGCCAAAGGTCTATGCCATGATGAGGGACTTTTTGGAGTAAGTCCTTGAATCGAATCCATGCCTCGTAGAGGGTTTCGCCTTGACGTTGTTGGAACGCCAAGATATCATTACTTAGCTTGGTAGTTCTCCCCGGTGGGAAAAATTGAGCAAGGAAACGAGTTGTGAGATTGTCCCAAAAGGTGATGGATCCTGCGGGAAGTCGCTCAAGCCATTGACTAGCTTGGTCCTGTAGAGAGAATTGGAAGAGACGCAATCGGGTCGTCTCTCGAGTGGCAACATCAAGGTCTATGGAATCTACGATTTTGAGGAAATCCTTGAGATGTTGATTTGGATCTTCGGAATGAAGTCCATGGAATGCGCATCCGCTTTGCACCAACCGGATGGTGTCAGATCGCAAGGGAGTGACATTGGCCCCTTGAGTGAGCTCAATGGTATTGCGATAGCCAAGGTGGCTAGGTCGGGAATACTCTCCTAAGGTACGTGGTCTAGGAGGTTGGTTTGGTTGAAGTGGGTGGTTGGGTTGAAGTGGATTGTTGGGATCAAGGATGTTACCACCTTCCATGATGGCGGATGGTAATGGTTACGAACAAAAACACGAAGAAATAAGATAGACTAAAGAAATCCTAGAACAATAAAATAAAAATCTCACTAGAAAGGAATCTAGTGAGTAGACCTAATAAAATAAAAATTCTACCTAAACAATAACTACTCCCCGGCAGCGGCGCCAAAAACTTAATGCGTGGTTTTGTGACCTTACAACAGGTTTTACCTCTCGAGGGATCTCAAGAGGCTTACAACCCCACCAGGCAGTGTACCTGACCGATGTAGTATAGGATAGTGGTAAGTACGGGGGATTGATCGTTCTCTCACAGGGAATAGTGTTCGTTAGGATAGAAGAACTACTCTAATAGGTCTAAGGGTGAAGGAAGATTCTTTTTATATTTTTATATTTTATGGAAAGCAAGTTAAAATCTCGGTTTTGAAGGAGTGGGCGGAATTAGTTGCTAGTCAACTAACCCAAAATTACTACAATTGCAAATGAAAAATAAAATAACTAATACTATTGTGGTTGTGAAAACTATATGGAGACAAATGTGTTTACTTAGATTTCCTTACTCCCTAACTATCTTTTACCGGTTAATTGGTATGTATATTAATTGTGTGGATGAAGGGTGTATTCCTAATAACTCATGGAGTGGCATACATATCTCTCCAATTCTATGAGCTCTTATCTCCTCCTATGCCATGCACTACATAACCATAGGGATTGTAAACAGTGGCTCATGCGTTAAATACTACCTTAATAGCCTAGTATGCCTTGGCTACATTTTTCCCAAGACGTTCAAGCAGGTTACCATATAAGGAGGTTAGCCAGTTTTCTTGAGCCTAACATCGATGAAACAATCACCCAACAAATAACAACACACCAATCAACCCATAATTAATAGTTAGGTTTCATTAGATCTAAGCAAACACAAGAAGAATTTAGCCTAGCATGTTAATTGAAAGACAAGCAAAAGATATAATTAACCAACACATAGACATATTGATTAAATTAAAGTGAGGACTTATCTTCAATTGAACATGAGGGTTCCAAGGGTTGGAAAACCCTTAAAATTACACTAAAATCATCTTTAGGGTTTTGTACCAAAAGTTCCACACTAATGAAGGAAAAATAGAAAAGTATATATAGAAAATACACTCTGACGGCGTCAGGTTATAGGTTCTGACGCCGTCAGCTCGCCGCCACTAGGGTTCTCGGATGGCCTAGATCCACTTCTGACGCCGTCACCTTGTAAATACTTCTGGACCGTTACTCTTTAGCTTATAACCTGACGGCCTACATTATTAACACCTGACGCCGTCAGGTGTAAATGTCCAAATTCTTTCTGGCCCGTCATTTGTAAAATAGTTTCACTCTTTTGTCAACATTTGCTGACGGCATCACCTTGTGACTCTGACGGCGTCAGGTAGAGATTCCAGCTTCTTTTGAGACTTTGTCGTTTTCTTCACTTTTATGCTCCAAAAACGTCCAAATATGCATGTTTTCCAGAATTCCTCTCAAAAGTACCTAAAATGACAAAAGGAACGATTTAAGGCATTATTTGATCACATTTACTCGAATTAAGGCTTAAATGACCCCTTAAAACCGTAACACTTTTCGTCTCATCACGCGCCGACCACAGCATGAGCTAACACCCATCATATCACCATGGCCATTCTATAAGTGGGGTATTGACATCGCTGGACCTTTCCCCGTTGCTGCATGTGGATTGAAATTCCTTATTGTGACAATAGACTACTTTACTAAGTGGATCGAGGCAAAGGCAGTAGCAACCATAACAGGTAACCAAGTAAAGCGATTTGTATGGGATAACATAGTATGTCGCTTTGGATTACCTGGTTAAATTATCTCAGACAACGGAAAACAATTCCGTGATAATCCATTTAAAGATTGGTGTGAACAACTGAATATCACGCAACACTTTGCGTCAGTAACTCACCCACAAACCAATGGTCTGGTCGAACGCGCGAACCGTAGTCTGGGTGAAGGAATCAAAGCGCGCCTAGACAGACACAAAGGAAGATGGGTAGAAGAACTGTCACATGTTCTCTGGGCACACCGAACAACTATCAAGGTTAGCAACGGAGACACTCCCTTCTCTTTGGTCTATGGGACAGAAGCTGTAATACCAGCTGAAATTGGAATGCCAAATATCCGCACAGCGGAAGTCAACATTACTACCAATGATGATGAGCGGCGCATAGACTTAGATCTATTAGAAGAAAGGCGTGAACGCGCAAGCGATACGGGAAGAGAAAGCCAAGTCAAGAATGAAAGGATACTATGACGCCAAAGTATGCAGCACTTCATTCCGACCAGGCGATTTCGTATACCGCGAAAATGACTCAAGCCGCGCCGAAGACACTGGAAAGCTAGGACCAAAGTGGGAAGGACCTTACGAGGTCGTTGAAGCACTTGGAAACGGAGCGTACAAGCTGCGCGATAAGGATGGCCACGAGCTACAACGAACGTGGAACATTCGCAATCTCAAGAGATGCTATCTTTATAATAGGCTACGGCCCAACATGGATACTCACGCACTTTAGAAAGTGCCCCAATAAGGATCCATGTAGTTTTTTATTTTCTACCTTACCTAGATAAGTATTTTTCCTCTTTTACAAAAACTTGCAAGTATTAATTCAAATTCGCGGTTTCTAGCTAACTCCGCGACACAATTTCTTTACATTGTTATTTAAATACTATTTATGTTTCAATGTGTTGGTTACATTACCTTTAGCCTACATGGCGTGCATGCACTCATTAATACCCACGTTGGTAAAAGGATGAGTTAACCTACTAAACAACTCGTTGAGTAAGAGGGTTGCAAACCCATCAACTTCGGATTACGCATCCTTGTTAAACACCTTACGCTCAAGACGTTGGCGCAAGTTCCTTGCGCACCCCACGATGGATGCGCAATATTGCACACTGTGCGCGTTTAACAACTTAGGAAACCAAGACTCTTGATTCCTTAAAATAATATTCACAATACGACAAGTACACTTACAAAAATTCATAGACAACTGTGATTTTTTTTCCTAAGTTAAAAATTCCATACACGAATATGGTCTTTACTTTGTAAACTTCATACATGATTATGATTTTTCTTTTTTAAGCACGCTTTGGATACTTAGATGTCTTAATATAAAGATATGTAAGTTATGTACAAACTGCGCTAAAAGTATTCATAAAAGAACAACGAGTTCAAACACAAGAATAAGTACTTGGGAATTATGAAAATGCTAAGTACAAAAGAACTTTTATATATAGACGACATGTTTATACAAATCTGTTCAAAAGAGCTAAGCACAAACGCCTATAAACTATGTGTACGCCTTAGCTGGGTGGAGCTCCCACAAAAGGCCGCTTCCTTGGCATCCCCGAGCCTTTTCAGCAACTCAGCATCACTGAGGGAAACGGTGGCCACTGTGACGGGCACACCGTCTGACCTAGGAAGATGCGCTGCGCCGAGGCCGCATAAAATGGCTGTCCCTTCGACGCCCTTCTTCCTGGCAAGCCTGGAGGCGTGGGCAGTTAAAGATCTCTGCAAAGGTACCTCTTTCTCAATAAGGAATGGATTAAGAATATCACGCAGTTGAGCAAAGAGAGGTACCTTCAACTGCGCAACGTCAGGCTTCAGGTAGAAGTCCGGCTGCTGGTCAGCATCATCCTGCAGATGCCTTGGCAAAGTGAGCCCCGCCATGATCACGTTGATCGGATAATCTTGATCACGCTCCAACCGCGAGATCTGGGGAAGCTCGACCATCTTCAGCGCTTCCATGGCAGCGACAAGCTCAGCATGGGCGCTTGGCTTATACCCAGAAACTTCAGCGAGTGGCACAGTTAGCAGCTTGGCCTCATCCAGCTTATCTGCAACCAAAGCCTTGCCATGCGCCACGGCGCATTCCACCACCTTCCCAAAGGCCGTCGTGACCTCTGGAGACTCCAGCGTACACATGGCAGCCAGGCGAAGGCCATGGCTGATCAACCACCTACATAAAATAAAATAAGTGTTAGTATGTTGAACAAGTCTAAATATATAAGCAGGAAATAAAGAAGTAATGGAATTACCTGCGCTCAGCTACAGATTGAACCAGATGAGGATACAACTCCTCGTCGTACTCAAAGCTGAGTTTGCGCAACTTCTCCTCCTGCCTCTTCAACGCAGTCTCCACCGCACTGCGGAACTCGTCCAGCTGGAAGAACAAGTTGACCTGTTGCGCTCCAAGTACTTAAGAGCCCACAGACATGTGGACTTGTACTGCGCAAAGGAGGCCTGCTCATTCTCTACTTGGGCCATGAGAGCAATCCTCCCATCAGCCAGCCTCCGCGCATACGCGTCTGCGCGCTCCAACTCAGCCTTGGAGCTTACCAGCTCAGCCTTGGAGCTCGCTAACTCAGCTTGAGCAGCCGCCAACTGCGCCCTCAGACTGACGACTTCCTCCTCCTTCTGGGAGGAACGGCTACTCTCCCCAGCGTAGCCCGTCCTCACCTGCGCTACCAGCTCGGACTGGCGCGCAGTAATGGAGGCCAACTCCTCCATTAAGGAGTCCAAAGACTTGGACTCCACCCCTATGTCCCTCAGCGTAGTCCCCTCATCCATAAAGGGACTCACAAAGGGCAACGCACTCCCATCTTGTGCGCCAGCATCCTCAGTCGGCTGCTCACTGCGCGAAAGAAAAGTACAAGCATTACTTACGTCAGCGTATGAAAAAATAGGAGAATGCAAGAAACTTTAAGTATATTATCCACGATACTTACATGGGGGGAGGAGATGAGGCCACTTCCTTCTCCACCTCAGTCGTGGATGCGCCTTCTCCAAACTTCTCAGCATCCACACTGCAAACACGAAGAAACAAAATTAGAGAATATGCATAGATTGACAGAAACTTACAAATATTCAAGGGATACTTACTCCATATGCGCATCCTCTAAAGATGCACCTTCCTTAGCCTCAGAACGCGGCCTCTTGGAGGAACCCTCCTCATAACAACCATCGGGCGCACGCTTGCGCGTCAACGCCTAGCTCTGCTCCTCCTCCTCATCAGAATCATCCACGACGATCCTCACGATGTTTGAGGAGTCAGGAGGGGGCTGCGCAGCGTCTGGTGCCGGAGGGGCCACACCCTGTACTGGCGTAGCTATCACCGCCGCAGAAGGGGAGCCCTAAGGCTCTTATATAGCCATCTCCACGACGCGCCCTGCAGTTGCAGCCAAAATGGGCGTCTCACCCTGCCCCAATGGGCGCACCCCCACCGCCACTGATCGTGGCTTTTCTAGGTGAACAACACTGAATAGGTCCATCTCTGCGCAAAAACAGACAAGAAAACACGTTATATAACTTATGGAAAATGAAGAAATACTTATGCTAATACGACAGAAAGTATGAAGGATGAGCACCCACCCGAACCGTCTACGTCTAAAAACGTAGGAACCTCCGTCTCTGGCTCGAAGTAGTTCCGACTAATGCCCATGTGCACCAGGAACTCTTCCGGGTACGGGTTGATGGGGATGCGGTTCTCATTGATGATATCCACGTGATCCGCGTTGTACCATCCATCCTGGGGGCGCTCATCCCTCGGTAAAGTAGCCCGGGTATAGAACTCGTATTCAAAAGGAAAGACGGCGGCATCAATCCAAAAGAATTTCTCCCTCCAGTTGCGCAACGAATCCACCTTATCCGTATAGCACTGTAGTGGGCCTACGCGCTTGGAAAAGGTGACCCATCCATTTAACCACGTCGTATGATAGAACGCGCTGAATAAATGGACGGTGGGGTTAATCGCTAACAAGCGACAGTTAACCTCGAAGTTGGAGATCTTGGCAGCGCCAATACACTGCAACTGGGAGATGTGGAGCTGGTAGAAATTGAGTATATCACTCAGGAATACGGACAGGAGTACGCGCTGATTCGCCCACTCAAAAAAGCGCGTATAAACCCCAACCTTCCCAAAGGGGAAGTCCTCGATGGTGTCATTCGGTCCTGGCACCTCTGGGTGCAGGGCCAATGGGATGAAATTGTCCGAGGTGAACTGCGTCAGTTCCTCCTCGGACATATCGGCGGTGAAATCATGTAACTGAAGAACCATTTTTTCTAATATTAAGCGCACGCGCTGATTACCTAAGGTATTGAAGGTTGTTTGAAAAGAGGTTTTGAAGCTTTGCAAATGGAGATAAACACGATTTACTGTGATAATCACAGTAAAAAAGGGATGGTGGTTATATAGTATTCCGCTCACCACAGATGTGCGACTGTTAACCCACTAACTCATATCGTGTGGCTGGGAAATGAAACGGTACAGGACACGTGGATAGCCTCTCCATTTACCGAGGTACTTAAAGTGAACTTTTTGGACTAGATGCATCTTACGTGTATTTTTGGCCGTTTAATTTTGAATTTTTCCCGCGTACGTGTTGGGAATAATTTCGACACGACTATTAGTCTAGTATCCGCAGGTTTTACCCTGCGCACACTAGACTGGGGGACATGATGACGTATAGTCTATATTCGGGTCACGAACCCGAATATCATGCCTCACTAACATTTAAGCCCATTACGAGTGGGCCACTATGATAACAGTTTGGGCTCACGAGGCCCAACCCAAAGCTATTTATGGATTAGATATAGGATATCTCCTATTAAGGAGATATATATCGAATATCCGATATCGGCGGATAGGCCGAAGAGTGACGAGCACGAAATCTTATCGGTTACGTATGCATATATATAGGGCATCATAGCTCTCGTCAGAGGTACGACTTACAACCCTAAACTCTTCACAACCCTAAATCGATTACTTACTCTCACGCCGGAGGATAATCGGGGGAAACAATCCCTCGATAAGCCTAACGGTGTCTGTTTGCTTTCTTAGTGCGCAGGTCTCAAAGCATTAAGATCTAATTGGTACGAGAACAGGAACCCAAACAAGGAACGCCCAACTTTTGTATCAACAAGTATAATAGTCTAACTTTTTTTAAATGTGTGTTCTTTTGTTTGAAGACAATAGTTTTAAAACGAAATAAATACTTTAATAAGAAGTAACATTTTCAGCCCAATTTTAAAGATAAACATTTTAGTTTAAAATCAAGAAACCACTCTTGTTTTTATTCTTTGTTCGTTTCCTTTGTTCCTTGATTAATCTTTTATATAATAAAAGAATTACATCATTTCGGAGTTTTTTTGACAAAACAATCTTAGTGAAAAAAAAATTGGACCAATAGGAATGCTCGATTTTGACACATAGGTGAAATCGAGCAATATAATTGGCCAATAAAAAGTCAAAATTGAATTGATTTTGGTCAAACTTTAATAAATTTGGTGGAGAATTTGATTGAGAAAAAAAAACACATAAAAATATAGGTGTCAAATTTATAAAAATAAAAACTTAAAAAAAGAGGAGGTAATTAATAAAACATTAGTGGTTGAATTGTAAATATATTATATGGAGTTAAGTGTAAAATTATAAATCTCCATATTTTTTTATAACTTTAAATAATAAACAAATAACCCCTTACACTTTATACCCGCTACACTTTGTAATATGAATTTTGTTTACAATTACATGAGTATTAGTATTGTTTTGAGACTTTCATTCATTAAACTTACAAAATTTATAAATGTACGAATTAGTTTTAATATACATTAAATACTTTTAAAATAAATATTAGTTTCAAACTTTCATCTATTAAAATATCTTTTTACTATGTACGTTAAATATAAATAAGAACTCATGTTATCCTATTTAAAAGTTTAATCTATACGTACACGGGTTCGAATATTAAATTCATTTAAATTATTATTAACGGTAATATAAATATCAAATGGTAAGTACGAGTTGCTGTGATATGAAAATAAATATACACGATTGTACTTATAACGACTCATGTAATTATAATTTAAAGTTTATAAAAGGATATCCGGAAAAACATTTTTAAAAAACTTCATCAACGCTCATTATGTGCTACTAAACTCACACATTTTGTACGACATGATATCAATAGTTGAAGTTAAACAACAACATCAACCTCAACATAACATCTATGTCAGCTAAACAAAGTTAAATCTTTCATCCAATAAAATTTTCACAAAATATTAATTGATATTAATACATAATGAAAAACTCATGCATACTTATTAGTTGTACTTATATCATAATTTTCAAGGGTAAATTCTTATATATCCTTATAGTAAACAAAAATTTTAAAATAAATTTGATTTATGTGTAAACCCATGTGATCAAAGAACCTTTGGCCCAATAACATTATAAGGAGATGCGCTCAAGAATCCAATACAAGGTCGATGCCACGGTTATATTTACAATTTCTGCTAACTATTTTTCTTACTTTCACACATGTTTGATACTCTAACTTTTTAAAATATACATAAGATTTTCTGTTTTTAAACGATAATACTATATAATAAAATTTTTCTAGAAAAACCCCGTGCGTGCACGGGTATTATAACTAGTAATACTCGATAACAAAAACTTTTTTCAGTCTTCATTTTCTTTTATTTCCTTTCCTTGTGCTAGTTCTCAAGTTTTATTAATAAAAAATCACTTTTTGCCTAATTTATTTTACATCAAAATTCAACCAAGTAAACTTTCTTTTCCTCTTGAAATTAAGACAACTTTTTCTTTAATATTTTATCCGTTTAAGTCATACTACCAGACAAGACAGTAGGTATACTAGGTAGGTGACTGTGACACTTGTTGAGAATCAAGTGGGAATCTATTTGCATTCACCGCAACACAATCTCCTGAATCGAGAGGTAAGTCATTCATCAAACATTGTGGTTAATTTGATGGTAGCTTCTTTATAAGAGCACCCACAATGGGTAAAATTGCAAAAGCTTTTTCCTATTCTAAGAAGTCTTTTAAAAGCTGTTTTTGCCATTGCATCAATAGCTTTTTGAAAAGCTTTACACAAAGACTTGACATACACCAAGTCTTTCACAAAAGTTTTAGCTAATAAATGTAGTATGCATTTAATGCATTAAATGCTTCAAGTCATTGAAGACTTGGAGCATTGTGGATGCTCTAATAATGTAGTTGTTGTTATTGGTATGCAGTTAATCATGTTTAGGATTTACAACTCTTTAAGCCGCAAACACACTACCTCTTCCTTCTCCAGGTATCTTTTCTTTCTTTTCTTTTCTGCACACCATCTGTTTGATATAAATAATAATCAATCTAAAATGTGATAATACTTTCCATGGATGTTTTCATTTGCTTCTGATTATTCAAAAAATCAGACTTTTTAATTTCGTTTTTAATAATCAATTATGTTTTAGCCGTACAAAATGAGACTTTTTATAAAGCTGCATGCGGTAAGGCTTTCAATGATACCCGCGCACTCAAGCCGTACCAGTTAGGGGGTTGGCAACACACCCCTCACCCCATTTCCCTTCACTCACTTCCACCCAATCCCCTTATGCCACATCATCCCCCCACTTTTCCCTTCCCTCACTCATTTTTTGTTGGCAACACACCCCTCACCCTTCACTCCCCAAACAGCACTCCCCAACGTCTCTTTTTCCTTCTCCCTAACGTCTCTTTTTCCTTCTCACCGCTCGGTAAACTTTCACTCACGGTGAACACCGCTTGGCTCACCGCAAGGGCGGCGGCGGTGTTCACCGCACGGTAAGCCAAGCCCCGCAAGCTTCCCCGAGAGTGCTGCCAACCCCCTTACACTTTTGGGCCAAACTTCATACACCAAGTAGTATTCCAACTTCTTATTATGGTCTGTTTAGTACAATAAAACTCAAAATATTGAAATGCGTGTCATAATATGTTTATTGCGGTTATTTGAAGCGAGAAGGGGGAACTATACCAAATACATAAGCTTTTAGCAAACACTTCAAGGTGACTTTTTGTTTGATACAGTTATAAGTGGCAAAATGCGTCGGTTGGGTCTGGTCATGGGTGTAGATGAGTTTGGGTCTAAACGGGTCCGGGTCGAGATGGTCATTTAGGAATACGGGTCTAAGCGGATCGGGTCAAATGGGTCTCGAGACGGGTTGACCCGTCGGGTTTTTCCATTTTTTTTATTTGAGTGAAAAATGAAAAAAATGAAAAGAGGTGTTAATTTTTTTGAGCCATTAGACCCGTTGGTTAATTGTTAAACAATTGGAGGTTATATCAAAAACCCATTTAGACCCATCTATTATAAAGAGGGAGACCCAACAAAACCCATCACCTCCTAAATATTACCCAACTACAACCAATGGGTCTAAAATTGCCACCTCTAGATATAATGAACTGCAATCTATGTTGTTGGACTTGGACGTTCTATACGTGCTTTATGTGAAATTGTGAATGTATACACATGGAGGGATTGTGGGTTGGTTATGTAATGGGGTCTTATAGCCTAGAATTTACGTTTCAGCTTTCAGGGAAAATCTAATTAAACAAGTATACTGAAGCTAAATCATCATTTCATTCAGGCCATTTTTATCTTGGGATTGACATCCTTATCAATGTCATTGTCATTTGAGGTGTTCCCTACCTTAAGATCAGCAGTCAATCAGCCTTTATGACCCAGTTGAAGTAAATGAACAATCAACATGCTATGTCTGAAAGGCTCGACGATGAGAAATTTAAATAAACAAGTCCTTTTTTGAACTTTCTTTTTCTGAACTCTATTTGGTCTCGTTGAATTACTTGAAACCATTATTTGTTTTGGAGGACTCAGTGTATGTGATATCAGATTTGCAGACACCTACTTCTTTGAATATATCTTCTGAATTAGTACTTTTTTTATGCCACCTCTGTATTTTTTACATGTCCAAGGTTAACTTCTCCATGATGGTGCATTTACAATATCTTTTTAGCATTTTTTTTTAATTAAGTTTATCCCTCGTTAACTACTTTGTATACATCCAAGGGGAAATCCAAGGTTACCTGTGGGTTTCAGTCTGAAATCAGTCAAGCACTATGAGAGCTCAACATGTTTTTCATATTTAACCCCTTGGCCGGTTTTGAACCAACCCTAGATTTTGAGTTATCTTTTTAATTAAAATACCTATATATGTCAATGACACACACGTAAATATTATGAGATCAACTGTTAGTATCATGTGGTGCAGGTTATTTGGGGCTATTGACAAACGTACTATGTGTGAGGATGGCAAGGCTGACACCCGTATTCTTTTTTGTGGGACTCACTTTCCAGCTTCAAATAACTACACTAAAGAATACTTGCAAAATTATCCATCTATCCAGGTATTATAACTGATGGAATAATAATAGAGGGCAAATTGGGCTTCAAAGTTGATAACTCGTTTAAGTTATGTACCTTCTTTATCATAGGTGGATACTCTTCCTATCAATAGTGTACCTGATCTTATTGGTAACTATGATATCTGTGTGGTAAAGAGCATGCGCCTTAGTTCAGATGTTATTGCTCGTGCAGCTCGAATGAAAGTCATAATGCAGTACGGCGTTGGTTTAGAAGGTTCTTTATCTGTTTGCTTAATGCTTATGCAATGAACCATTCAACTGAATTAGCTGACCTTTGTTTGGCCATTAAAGAATTTCAACCATTTCTACTACTTTAACGAATCATGTTTAAAATTTTATTGAAGGTGTTGATGTACCTGCTGCTACAAACCATGGAATAAAAGTTGCTAGGATTCCTAGTGGGCTAACAGGAAATGCTGCTTCATGTGCTGAAATGGCCATCTATTTCATGTTAGGTCTACTCCGCAAGCAAGTAGGTTCTCTTGCCACTCTAATAATTAATATTTTATCAGTTGATGTTCATATTGGCGTGATGGTTCATTTTTCAGCCGGTATTCATATTATGAGATATCTCAAATATGCACATGGGTCACACCTTTATACACTAATCAAGGACACACATGGATTAGTAGGTCTGGTACAATGTTCATACTTCATATCATAGGAGACCAACTACACATTTTTTATTTTGGGTATTTGAATTAGACACAATTGGAAAGCAGTTTGACCTCTCTCGAATGTCAAACAACCTTTTTTGTTTGTTATTTAGTATTTTTATTAGCAAAAAGTTGGACTACATGATAAGTTCGAGACTTAGAGGGTGGGATTAAATGTCGGCAAGTTTATTCTTCTGCTATGTTTTCCATTTGTCTTAATTTTTTTCTATAAAACTTCTCTTACTGTTGTTTATTATGTCTTCTTAATTTTATATCTTGCAGAATGAGATGCATATTGCTGTAAGAGAAAAGAAGGTTGGAGAACCAATTGGCGATACATTACTTGGAAAGACCGTAAGTTCAGTCAGATTTTCATTTCATTCTCGTGTGGCTGGATTATTCTGCATTCCTGTATGATAAAAGATGGCTTCTTGTAAAATAAAAGAAACCCTCTAAATCAGATCCTTTTAGTAAGACCTCCTTACAAAAAAGAATATTGATAATGGAACAAGCTCTAGACCACTCAAACCCCAAGTGAAGTACAACTTATAGATTTCCAACTTCATGAGGCTGTTCTGTTTACAACTGGAGGAGTTGTAAACAAACGACATGAGGAGTTGTTATTCACGTTTATTTGGTGTAGGTGGTGACTACAAAACAAACGACAACATTCCTAGCTTTAATGTTAAAGAGTTTAGTATAGCATGTGAAAAGGTGTATGAGTTGGTGTTAGATATGAAGGAAATGGGGGAAAAGAGAGGTATGGCTCTTTAACAACCACAACAGAGCACACAATTAAAAGCAAAATCCCCTTTTAGAAGCAACCTCGTCCAATTCAAGCCTTCTTACAATGAATGTCCACTTTATTTGTCTGAAAGCAGTGCATCCAAGCTTACTTATTTGTCCAAAGCTATCATTATTAACATATTGAATTGTATTAAATATTCTCTATAAATGTATCTCACCTTATTCATATCAAGGGTATTTTAGATATTTGATTGATAGTCAAAGAGTATTCTTAAACACGTTGCAAGTCACCATAACATTGTTTTGCAGATAATCCATTATGTAGAGCCAGACAACGTGTTATTTATGTTTCATTGTAAGAATTACTTTTCCGGCTGAACTTTTATATGCAACTTGATGGTCTAATCTCAACTTGTAGGTTTTCATAATGGGATTCGGAAATATTGGCATTGAATTATCAAAGCGTCTTCGTCCATTTGGAGTGAAAATTCTTGCTACAAAACGAAATTGGGCATCATATGATCTAAATTCGCTTGATTCTTCAGGTATCGCATTACATATTACTTGTTATACTTGTTCTTGTGTACTTGCCTTTAGTGGTATGGAGGTGGAAAAATCTGTAAGTGAGATGAGGTTTAACTCTAGATTCACCTTACTTGGTGCATGGACATTGAGTTACATGTGGGACAGGTTGGTCGGACGCCACTTTAATAAAAGAAACCCTCCCAAATATGTATGTGGTGTTACAAGCCTAGTTCTAAAAGCGCCCCTAGATGCTAGCTACCCACGACGCTCAAGGGTTTGGTTTTTATTCTAGTTTAGTAATTTTTATATTCTAAGGAAGACATATGTAGCACATGCACCTAGGGGTGAGCAAACGGACCGGATGGACTGGACCGACCGACAAAACCGACCCGACCGGACCGGGACCGACCACATTCGGTCCGGTCTCGGTCTAGGGTTTTTCATAATTTCGGTCTCGGTCTGGTCCGGTTTCTTTCGGTCCGGTCCGGTTTTCACCCGATGAGCAGCCTTACATGCACCTAGACTCGCTCGTTGGCTGCAAGGCCGTTTAAGAGGCCCACTTGGGAAACATTTTAGATTTTTTTTTTCTTTCGATTTTTGGCTTACTAATTGTGGACCGTTGGATCTTATTTTGGTTTCTAATCCTAGCCATCGGGTTATAGCTCAATTGAAAAGAAAAACTGTTGAAAGGATGCCCAATACCATACTTGTAACTGGACTATTATCATCTCAACTCGTGTATTCTTCATCGACACAGATTTCTTCTCTTCAAAGTCATTATCTCCTCTTATTTTTTACTTTTTCGACATTGTTGTGTTTTTGCTCCTCTTTCTTCTTTTTTATGCTGGGGGTGCCAATTGTGAATGAGATGAGGTTTTTGCATGTTTAGGTTACCTGGGGAGGGCGAGCCTCTTTGACTATTATGTACGTGGCCTCACCGGGTTAATCCCGGGACCGTTTCCGACCCTTACGTGGCCACCCCCAAATTTACACACCTAGCTATATTTGAACCCTTGACCTCTTGTAAGGAAACCAAGGACCTTACCACTAGGCCGTTTGATGGTGGTTGCGTCGTGCCAATTGTGTAAATGTAAAATTGATGATGTGGAGTAGCATCTACTATTTTACACTACTGGGAAGCTATGCCATCAGTATATACAATTGGCAAGCCTTGTTATTGACACACTTGGCTCACCATTATTGGCACAAAAGTTAACTTGAGTGATTAAACCCTTTCAAAGAAGAAGTTTGAGTGACTTCGGTGAAACAATGGTGAACTTTGTAACTGTAACTATTTAGTATGGTTGCCTATGCAATATGATTTAAAAAAACTATTACTGAAATAAGCAATTTAGGAGCTTGTAAAGTTGATTATGTTGTGGTGCAGTTAGCAATAAAATAGAGCGCAAAACCTATTCACATAGTATATCTGTCCCCTTTGTAATTGTCTTTCATTGATGGAAGCAACATATCAAATTGGTGCAGGTGAGCATTTGGTTGATGAGAAAGGTTCTCATGAAGATATATTTGAGTTTGCAAAGAAGTCTGACATAGTTGTATGCTGCTTGACAATGAATAGTGAAACAGTGCGACTCTTTCTTTCCCTTGACCTTTAATTACATTTTTTGCTCGACGAGGATAAAGTCATGTGGCTAACAGTTTGCATCATTATCCAGGCTGGTATTATAAACAAGGATTTCATATCTTCAATGAGAAAGGTTAGTTTCTGGTTTACGGTGCTAGTTTCATTGAAAAATAGTACAAAGCATTTAGTCCCCTCTTCTCACAAGTTTCTCATACCTAAATATGGTTTCAATTCGATACTAGCAGTTCCAAAAACATCATGTTTGGACATCGCAAATTATTTGACCCTTCGTAATGGCCTTAAATCTGTTTCAGGGTGGCCTACTAGTGAACATTGCTCGAGGGGGTCTTTTGGATTATGAGGCCGTTCATAACGGTCTTAAATCAGGTCATTTGGGAGGTTTAGGAATTGATGTTGCCTGGACAGAACCTTTTGATCCAGACGATCCAATCTTGAAGTTCCCAAATGTCCTTCTCACACCTCATGTTGCAGGCGTTACAGAACGTTCCTATAGATCAATGGCCAAGGTATGTTTCTTCGGGAATTGGCTGAATTACTTTTTTGAGAAACGAAAATCATCTAAATACCAATCCATACGTCTCATGAAGTTTCAACAATTTCTTTTTTGGGATGTCCTAGTGAATAACAGTATTTTTATTTTCATATAATGATATA
The DNA here is from genome assembly GCA_014162995.1 of Artemisia annua. Lineage (NCBI taxonomy): Eukaryota > Viridiplantae > Streptophyta > Magnoliopsida > Asterales > Asteraceae > Artemisia > Artemisia annua. The sequence continues at coordinate 60,688 of LBNU01016346.1, read as the reverse complement.
TAATTATAACAAGTATAAGTTGTTGGTCTACAATATACTTAGTTTTTTAATAAAAGTTTTTAGATATTTGAAAATATGTCAACAGTTTTATATGAACTACTTGCCATGTCAAATTACAACTTAAATGGAAAGGAAATTATTATTACTCCCTCTGCGTCAAGAAAAAGACTTGGTGCTTTAGATTGATTCTTAGAACCAAAGGGCTCGTAGGTAGTGTGAGATACTCACCAACCAATGTATAAACTATAAACAAACATTGTTCTCCATATTGAAAATATTAAGCAAATGAACACATCGAATATAGAGGCACTCAGGTGGGAACACACTTGCCTTATTGGAAAGTCTTGTAGAAACCACTACATTTTCTTTGGTGGAAAATTTCATGTGGAATTTACATATTTGAGTGCCATAATCATCACAACAAATACATCGACACAAATAGTTCGTTGGACAAAGTTGTGTTATCTATATATCTATATATATACTAAATATAATGGAGGAACCACATTCTCTTCGAATATGTAGCAGGACAATCTTTAAAACATTTTAAGGAATACAAATTAATATGAAATATGTACAAATGGTTAATACATTAAACAATACTTCCTCCTATAAATAATTGTTTAAAGCATTCATTAATGTACGTTTAATGCCAATTTTTTGTTTTGTTATGGACATTAAAAAATTTGGAAGTTGCATATTCAAAAAACATTTATCATCTATGTATGTATTTTAGTAAAAGTTTAGTGATATCCTAATCAACATGCTAATAAATTCAAATGAATAGAATCGTATATGTCAAAGTACGAACAAGTGACTTATAAAGTATGAAAATGTGTAATTTTGTTTTGTTAAGCAATGCCATATATAGATCTACTAATCATATATTGCACAAACTAATGTATACTACTCTATGTTTACATGTTATATAATACTGTGACGAATATTACACAACGTCTACACTAGCAAGTACCTTTCACCGCTAATCTTCACAACCGTTATGATACTACTGACTAGCGTTTTCGTATCGCCATTGCATCGTGATGCACGGCTACTCTGTCGTTTTTATATGAAACAGTGTGTGATAAAGTTATTCATTAAAATTCTAACCATGCGTAAAGTTATTATCACAAAAAACTTATGATCGAAAAATATTGCTCGCCAAAAATTTTGATCACACGGTACCCGCTGCTGCGGGTACCCTGCTAGTTTGAGCCGCGGAGATTTAAATGTTTGAACTCATTTCTAAAATGGAAATTTAGATACTTCATACATAAGAATCACCTTTATCTAGTTACTAGTCAGCCTTCGTTTTTTATGAAGGTAGCAATCTTTTATAAGATCCATTTGTTTTTATCTTACTTTATCTCAACAGATAGTGCTTGTAATTGTACTCACTTTGTAAAATTCTACAGGTAGTTGGTGATGTTGCACTTCAACTTCACTCAGGCAAACCTTTGACTGGGATTGAGTACGTAAACTGATGCTGTAGATCTTGACAAACATTTTGTCATAAATTTATTGTTCTTGTCATTTTGCAGCAATAATATTTTTTTTTATAAATCTCGTTAGGTTGTATCTCGCCCATTAATCATCTGGGATTAAGGAACATGTGTGCACATGAATTTTATTTGAAGATTTTCTCTATCCGCTTCATAAATTGTGAAAGAAAACTACTCATTTGCAGAATCAGAGGTAAGTTCATGGGTACATTTAGATACTTATTCGCCATGCAAGCTTGTTGGAACCAAGATACAGTACACACATAGAAATGTAGAACTATAGACTATGTGATCACAAAAACTAAATGTGCGCAATTTTGAATAAAAAACCGATCCAAGGAACATAGAACCAAAAACAACGTAAACAGGCAAGCAATAGAACAGACCAGGGACTGCATTAGACTTGCCCTGTACTTGCTATAATTAATGTCTATACGACCTGACAAAATTGTTGTTGGTCAGCCCAGCCTACAGTTTAAAGTCCAGGATTTATTGAAAGATGTGTATGTTGTTTACCTTTAGCATGTTAAACAACTCAATGCAAAACACGATGGTAGCAGCTGCAAGGGAACATGTTTTGGACAGTAGTAGAAGTCGGGACACAGAAAAAAGAGGGTATATGTAACACTCCAAAGCCGTAATTAATCACTTTAAATATACACATGCTGGATTTAACGAGGCGGGAATGATAATTTGAGATATAAGTAAACATGAGGCCGTTTGATCAAAGAAAATAGTATAAACTGATACTGTGGTATCTTTGATCAAGTCAAGAAAAGAGTTTTAAGTTATGTGATGAGTATAAATATACACAAATATATGTGTTACGTAAGTATATGAAGATTATGTTCTTGTTCTCTTAAGACGAGAGGGTGACTAACGCTCCTAGCCCTTTGCTCTTGCGTTCCTCAAACATTTTTTTTTTAAGGGCAAGTTAGTAGTTATTCGAGCCCACAGTGACATTCAATTGGGCAGTATGCAAGCATCAAACCTTTCTCCTTAGGGGATAAACATCACTCCTGCTTCTATTTTTTCGGGCCCCTGAATGTGAGACTCGAACCTGAGACCTCTTCAAAAATACCTCCCCAAGATTACCTTGGTGGCCAACTGAGCTAGCCTAGTTGGTTTTGCGTTCCTCAAACATTGGTAGAGCTTCTTCTTGATCATCACCCTTAGCCGAGACTTGCCTACCTCGCTGATCAAATTGACATGAAAAAAGTTTTCGGGTAATGGTTTCCTCAGTTTTAGTCGGTCTCGTTGGAAGCAATCTCTCTACTCCCGGGTTTATCCTGGGGTAGGGGTAGGATATGTCTACATTCTACCTCCCCCATTAGGGGTGTTCATCGGTTCGGTTCTTGGTTAATCGGTTTATTCGGTTCGGGTTGTTCGGTTAAAAAAAATTTTTGGGTCATAACCGAAAACCGAACCGAACCGAAAATATTTGTGACCGAACCGAACCGAGAAACAAATCGAAGTTCGGTTCGGTTAGAGGTCAAAACCGAAAACCAAAATTTTTACTTGAATTACAACATTTATATTTTTCTAAATTCAATTATATATATTTTTGGCAAAAAAAAAAAAAAAAAAAAAAAAAAAAAAAAAAAAAAAAAAAAAAAAAAAAAAAAAAAAATCAATTCATTAAAAAAAGGTTTTTTATTAAATATAAATTAATAGTCTTAAATAGTATATATATATATATATATACTATATATATATATATATATATTATATATATATATATATATATATATATATATAGTAGTACTATATATTATATAGTATATAATATATATGATGTACGGCTGCAGGTCGGCAGGACTAGTTGTAGAAGAGAAAGCGCTTGCGTCACTATATAGTTTATAAAGTCGGTTTTCGGTTCGGATAGCCAAAACCATACAAACCGAAAAAAAATCGGTGAAAAAACGAAAAAAAAAATTTGCGAAAAGTTATGATCAAAGGCCGAATAAAATACTTTGCACCGTTAACGTTAAGCGAAAAATTTGGCCGGAGAGCGTTTGACGCGCGCGCGGCGTGTGCCGCTCCGGTCCCGTTCCCGTGTTGTTGTTGAGGCGAGGTCTGTACAGCCAATTGTGACTAATGCTTGGTCCGGCCGCGATTAAGATAAGGTGCAAGTTTATTTATCTCGGCCATTTTGAATTTACAATAAAGGCATTGATCGAATACCCAAACGATGATGTATGCTGTTCTACTATCGTCTTACGTCTTTGATATTTCTAAGTTATGGACTCCAGGGTTGTGTTTGGTGGGGTCGGGTATCTGATATCCGAAAAGCGAATTTATAAATATAATATTTTTTTATTAAAAACATATATATATAATATTATATAACTATATATATATATATATATAAGTATATATAAATTATATATAATAACTAGGGGTAAGGTATAATATATATGTATTATAGTAATGGTATTATATTGTCTCTTACAAAAAACTACCAGCTTAGCGCATTGTTAGACCAAGGTTAATTATTAATTAAAATACCGTGAAAAGTTTTCTTAGGTCCATTAATACCAACCAAACATGATTGTCAGTCATAAAGTAAGCCTTATGTATAGGTGGTGAGCATGTGCGTGTGAGCAAACTCGTGTCACAGGTTAAAAATAGTTGGTGATAATGGTCAAGTCAAGAGCTACTTGTAATTTTAGTACAGATCAGGTGGACCTGCAAACGCACTATTTTATCATTTTATTATTTCTATGAAGATCTGCACAAAAAACAATGTATAACAGTAACAGTAATAATAGAAATTACCTTGACTAATTCTATGACAAAGTAATATTAACTTTGTATATACTCATTCGTAATACCGTAAAACACGATTAAATGAGAGGAGTAATCAGTATATAATTCAAGCTTATTCATACTATTTTGGATCGCTAAACTGTTTTAATTACAATAAATTAGTTTGCAATACCAATCCATGAAAATCAAGTTTTATGGTATAAATTTACTTGTCCTATTACTCAATAGTACTAAACAGGGTACCTAGCAAAAAACTTAAATAAGTACTCGGAGTCTCTCACATATATATTATGGTA
>LBNU01016346.1:39009-54755 GCA_014162995.1 Artemisia annua | reverse complement strand
AAAACCAAAATAAAAAAAAAAAAAAAAAAAAAAAAAAAAAAAAAAAAAAAAAAAAAAAAAAAAAAAAAAAATATAAAAAAAAAAAAAGATGTTAAAAAAACGAAAAAAAAAAATTTTGTCGAAAATATATCAAAGTGCCTATCTATAAAAAGATAATTAAATGCTCGTCGTAACGGTATATTTTTTTTCGCTTAACGATTAACGGTTTGAAAGATATTAATATTTGAAAAAAAAAAAGGATGAAAGTGGGTTTTTTAAATTGTTGGGATTAATCTCATCCATTATATCAAATAAAGATGGAGGGAAGATGCATGGATGGTGGAGATTAGTCCTATGGTATGTAAAAAAAGTTTGATCCTCAAATGATCTTAAATCACAAAGTTTAGAACTATCATTTATTTACAAAAGTGCGGCCTTTGCTTTACTTATGTTAGCGAAAAAGGCCGCAACTTACGTCGATACAAAGTTGGATTAGAGGAATTCAGTTTTTGTTTTTTTATCACAAAATGTACAATTGCGTCAAACGTTGTTCCAAAAATAGGGGTAAGCCACCTGCATAGTGCGTTTGTTTTACTGTTAAGTTTTTTTAAAACGGCAAATTTATTAACCTAGCAAGATGCTAGAAAGAATTGTTTTACTGTTAAGTTATTGCAACTGAAGTGTTGATATATGATTGTAGTTGAATTTGTTAGTTAAGACTTAGTTACACTTTGTGTCGGGCTGGTTTGTATCTTCCACGGGTTATTTAAAGAGAATTCTTTTGGCTGACTTGATGTTTTGGTCGCTCAGTGTGCTGACTTTTTGTGCAGGTTGTAATTTTGTTGTGTTGGTTGGGGTTGAAATTTCGATGTTCTTCTTGACTATGGTAGTTGATGATCTAGATGGGTTGTTAGTAGGGTTTGGCATTATGGTCAGCGGTTTAGCGGGGCCTGACATTATGAAAAGAGGCCTCTTGAGCAGTGTCGTCTAAAATTAAATTGACTTTTCTTGGTTTGCTTGAAGGCTTGAAGGGTTGATATGGAATTGGAAGGTACATCCACAAAAAGGTGTAGATTGGTGGGGACACCTTGACTCTTGATGCCTTTTAGCACCAGCTATTGTCCATCCTACAAGGAATAGCTCCGGGCAACTCTCTTGGCCTAGTGGGGCACCAACTGGAGTGAGCCGAGACTCTCAGACTGTTGAGCTCTTATCCACAAAGTCTCTCTAGTGAGCCCATAGGTTTTGCAGAGGTGGCATGGGTACCTATCGGGGAGCAAAATGCCAGCGATGAGATTTGAACCCGAGTCTATTGACTCAAGAATGAAAGCCCCACCCACTGGAACAACGCCCCCAGTGGTTTGGAAGGTACATCTATTTCCCTCAAGTGATTTTATCAAGGCTGGGAGCTCATAAGGATCTTTGTTCACAAGTGTTCCTTGTAGCTCGCTTCTGTGATGGTTATGGCATTAGACATTGGATTGAAGAAAGTGACAGAAGCGGTTGCTGAGCCGTCTATGATGAATGCTTTAAAGGTACTACCTGGAGTTTTAAATTGTTATTTTTAGGAATAAAAAATAGGACTAAAATTGATCAAAGACAATTTCAAGTGCTATCAATGTGGTAATTACCTGTAGCTCGAAATTGATTGTTGGTGGGCCATGATCTCTACACATGAGTACTGGATCATCGTTTGTGACCTTTGATAGCGTTTTTTGAGTGCGTATTAATTAAATACACAAAGTAGACATGAGGGAAATTCACTAGTCAACCCGTGTGAAAAAGTTAACTTGCAAAATCCGTGAATACTATATATATATATATATATATATATATATATATATATATATATATATATATATATATATATATATATATATGTATGTGATACCGGGCAAGTGATTACCCGGGTCATGTCCCAACGAGGTGTGAATGGGCTAGATCGATTAAGATTCGAGATTAAAATGCTTGTAATGATGATTTGAGAGCTTATTTGGTGTTGTAGAACAATAACGTAAGCAAATAAACTAAAAACGTGCATTTTGTTTAAAAATAACATCAATGCGCAAAATAAAAAGTGAATTCTAAGCACGGAAGGTCCTCCGGGCATGCAAATAATTTTAACACGTACAAAATGACAAAAGAACATTTTAGTAAAAAAAAATTAATAAAAACTCTAATTAATATGAATTAAAAACTATTTTACGCTAATTAAATCCTAATAAATACTAAAACTTTTCAAGTAAATCTAAGATTTTTAAAACAATTACTTAAGGCTAACAGGAATCTAAGAAAAATATAAAAAGCCTAAGTGCTTAAGTAAAAAGCTGTAAAAATAAGCAAACAAGAGCTGATTATTTAATAAGCAAAACAGGCAATTAAGGGTTTTAAAATAAATAATGCAAAGATAAAATGCAAAAGACCCAAAGGCGAGTTGGTGTTGTGTGGTGTGTTATTGTTGTGAGAGGGTTGACCAGGGTTCGAATCCCTTTGGCACTTTTTTTTTGAAAACATTTTTTTTTTAAAATTTTTTTTGCAAAAACACTTAACACAATTTATTAAACAACTTTTGTCAATGAAACTTTTCTGAGAAGCTGTTAAACAAGCTTATACAAGCTTGTAAACTCAACAGTTTTGATGAATGAGCTTAAGTGAGCTTTTTGCATCAAATAGCTAACACAAATGGTCACACAAGCCAACACCAAGACACACACTAGTTCACACAAACTAAAGCAAACACAATAGAGCACAAAACAGTAACTAACAAACTAAAATTAAGCAGAAACATGGATTTAACAAGCTCAGCCCTTACTGAATATGTTCAGCAAACACGGGTCTTAGAGGGCAACTGGAAGGTACAAATAAGCACGGCTAATAAGCAGAAAGTTGCAAACTAAGCTCTAACCCAATAAGTCAGTACTATGGGCTTCCTAAAACACTAAAGATCAAGGGATAAGCTTAAATAATGAGCTAGAAATGGCTTTGTGAAAACGGGTCAGATTGGTAAAAGATTGGTGCAGGGCAGATACAAGTCCAAATGGGTCACTTTGGACTAAAATTCCAACTAGTAAATGAATGCCAAATTTAAAATTTCTTCTTGATTCATATGCTCAAGCAACAAAAGAACTCATAACAACAATTTTTACTTAATTCCAATGATCCATGAGGGCTAGAACTGATCTAGAGTTTTGCTCCATTTTTCAGTTCATGAAAAACTTTGACTTTCTAATTCTTGAAAACCTTGACTAAAGTGAGTTTTGATTACCACTAGCTGACTTAAGATGAACTAATGGACTATAATAAGACTGAATTAAGCATACTAAACAAGTTTTATAACTACTCTAAATATTTGGAATCCTAAAGTTCTAACAGATAAGAAATTAAGGTTATGAGTGAGCTTTGACTTTTTAACTAAACCTACTGAATTATATGCTTTTATTACACTAATATGACCTAAGGTGATATGCCTAAACTAACATTGACTCCTAAAAGTCACAAGAATACCAAGTAACAAGCTGATCCAAACACCCCTTTTGCAACTGTTATGAAAGATTTATGAAACAATTTGAGGAGTTAAACCATGAAACTGTTAAAGTGACTTACACTAACATGAAATAAGCAAGAATGAACTAAAATAAACAATAAACAACTACTATAATTAAACATGGCAGATTAGGCATAAAAATTAAGAAATGTTCTTACAAATGATCCAATGCTTTGAACCAAGGTGAACTAGAATTCAAACCACAATCCTATGCTCCCAAGAGCTCTAACCCAAGGCCATCCAGTATCTACCTTGCTCCAGCTTCTTCTTCTTCTTCTTATTTATTTTTTTTATTTATTTTCTCTTTTTTTTGATGATGTTTTCTCTTTTTTTTTTTATATTTTTGAATTTTTCCTGTTTTTAAGTTTGAAGTAGCAGTTAAGAGGCTTATGTGAGCGTCTGAAACAATTAGAAATAATAATGGAGCATGAACACCAAATTTAGCTAAAATTTTGAATTTTAATGGAAAATTGAACAAGCTTGGAATTAAACTGATAACTCAAATTAAATTGCATACAAAGCTTACAAAGTGAAAGTTAAAGCTACTGAATTAAAAGACATAAGAGAAAGGATGCCCTCAATGGCTTACAATGGTGACCTATTTATACTAAAAGAGAAAACTAAGGGCTGCTTTCCACTTGTGCTTCTTCTGTGAGTGCAAACAGCCAAAAAATGCTCCTTGTGCTTTTCTGAGTCAATCCCAGCTGTCTAATTGGAGTTTGCATGATCTCAGCCCTTAAATGAAATTTGGCGCCAAAATGGGATGGTGGATTGCCAGCTTGGCAGTGGGTAGGTGGAGTTTGTGAAGGATTGGGGAAGGTGAAAGTGGAGTATGCTTTTGAGGTATTGGGGTTAGGGTGGAGTGTTGCAGAGATGGTGGGGTGAGGGTGTATGTTTGGCGGGTAAAAGAGAGAGGTTGGGGATGAAGTGGTTTGACTTTTTCTTTGACCGAGAAGTATAAAAACGAGGTGTGGCTGGTTTGGTGTTGGGCTGAAAGGGGAAGTGGGCTAGGGAGTCATAAGGGTGTGGTTTGGGTTTAAGTTAGTTTAGGATTTATTTGTTAGGTTTATTTTGAATTTGTAGCTATTAAACCCAAGGACCAAAAATGTAGTTTTTTGAAAATGAGGGGCTGAATCTGCCAACCTTTCAAAGTTAGCTCCAAGGATCAATTTTGCCACTATTCAATTCCACAAGGTCTTTTGATGGTTAAACCCCAAAAACAAAATACCCGAGGACCATTTTTGCCAATTTTCAAACTTGAGGGACTAGTTTTGCCAATCTTTGAAACTTGCAATCCAAGGACTAAAAATGTCATTTGTTGATTCTTAGGAGACTATTGTCGACTTTTCTTCATAATATCTCTCCAAGGACCATTTCTGACAATTTCTGAAAGTTCAGGGACTAGTTTTGACATTTCTGCACTTTTGCTCCGTTTTTCGTCTGTTTTCAATCCTTTGTACCTGAAACACAAAAAAACACACTCCAAGGATATTTGTGACATTATTTGGTCGTTTTAAGGTGTTTTTGGTTGTTTTGGCTTGTAAAATAGAATAAAAGATATGTGCTAAAAGGCACATATCAAATCCGCCACACTAAGCAATTGCTAGTCCCTAGCAATCCGATCATGTGAAGTAAAGAAAGGAATTCCAGAATCCAAGAACAACCCGTTTTTGAAGATTTAATGGATTTGATGTCTCTTTACCAGATAGCCATTACTTCTGGAGTAGCCAATGTTTTAGTATGATACTATGGTACATTGATAACCAAATGATTTTTAGCAAACCATCAGCTATTAATGGATTTGATTTGTATTTACCAAAAGCCGTTTGCTTTTGGACTAGCCAACTCTTTGATAGAATACAGTTATCATCTTGGTGAGTTGATTACCAATTATGGTTTTCTACTGCCTTTACCACAAGCCATAACCTTACGGGCTAGCCAACTCTTCACTATCAAAGATATGGCGAGTTGAATACCATACAATTTTTGGAAAATTGTCAGCCATAAACGGATTTAAGATATCTTTACCTAGAGTCGTTTGCTCTTGGATTAGCTAGTCCTTATGTGGGTTAGACATGGTGGATTGATAACCATTTGTCGTGTTAGTGCAAAGCACTTCAACTAAGTAAAAAATAAATTAAATTTTGGCCAAAATGGGGGTATTAGGGCACTAGAAGGTACAAATGTGATCAAATTCGCCAGAATTACCCCCCCCCCCCTTTAGAATTGAATATTGCCCTCAATATTCAATGTACCGGCTATTATGCCGACACTTTGAAACGTGAAAAGCTTAGATTTAGGCAAGTGTGGGAACACCATTTTTTTTAGCAAACAGCAGGGGCAACTCCCCCACACTTAGGTGTTAGAAAAGAGAAAGAAGTCAGAGACATGGGTGAAAACCCATGTTGTGCTAATGTTTTTGTTCATCGAGTCACTAGCTTGACTCGACCCCGAATTCATTGGTCCGTGGGGAAAGTTTGGAGATACGGGACAACCATTGGTGGTATGTCCCCTCCAAAGTAATGCTTCAACCTATGACCGTTGACCTTGAAGTTTGGTCTGCCGGTTTGAGATAACTCGACGGTACCATAAGGAAAGACTTTGGCAACAGTGAATGGTCCAGTCCAACGGGTTTTAAGTTTACCCGAGAAAATCTTTAATCGAGAGTTGAAAAGAAGGACTCGATCACCAACGTTAAAAACGCGGTTCTTGATTTTGGAGTCATGGATCTTCTTTGTTTTCTCTTTGTAGATCAAAGAGTTCTCGTAAGCTTGATCACGAAGTTCATTTAGTTCATTGAGTTGAACTTTCCGGTGATCACCCGCGGACTTAAGATCGAAGTTGGCATGCTTCAAGGCCCAATAAGCCTTGTGCTCTAGTTCGATCGGTAGATGAAACGCCTTTCCGTATAAAAGCTTGTATGGAGTACACCCGATGGGTGTTTTGTAAGCCGTACGAAAATCTCAAAGTGCATCATCTAGTTTATCCGACCAAGAAGCACGATTTTCGCCTACGGTCCTTTCCAGAATACGCTTTAAACCACGGTTTGAAACTTACACTTGCCCACTTGTTTGTAGGTGATATGCGGTAGTAAGTCTGTGAGTGACACCGTACTTAAGCATGACCTTTGCAAATTGGTCATTGCAAAAGTGTGTACCGCGATCACTAATGATAGCACAGGGAGTTCCAAACCTAGCAAAGAGAGATTTCAAAAATTTCACAACCACTCGGGCATCGTTAGTGGGGAGCGCTTTTGCTTCAACCCATTTAGACAAGTAATCAATGGCCACGAGTATGTACTTGTTCCCTCTTGAAGACAGGAACGGCCTCATAAAGTCAATGCCCCAAACGTCAAAGATTTCACAAACTTGGATGACATTTTGTGGCATTTCATCCCGTTGTGTAATTTTCCCGTGACGTTGACAAGAGTCACAATATTTGACGAAATCATGGGCATCTTTATAGATAGTGGGCCAATAGAAACTGGAATCAAATACTTTCCGAGCGGTGTAGTTCGGGCCATGATGTCCCCCGGCGGGTACATTATGACAAGCCTTAAGAATTTCCATGGCTTCTTGGCCATGAACACACCGACGAATGACTTGATCCGCACAAACTTTGAACAAATAGGGGTTGTCCCAAAAGTAATGTTTTACATCTTTGAAGAATTTGTTCTTTTGGTGGGACGAAATTCCCCGCATGGTAGTTTGCAAAGTCGGCAAACCATGGGGTACTAGAATCACCACGAAAAGAAACCACGTTAAGTGTTGATAAGACGAAAATTGTACCCGTTATAAGGGGTCATTTAACCCCTAATTCGAGTAAATGTGATCAAATATTTCCCTAAATCGTTCCTTTTGTCATTTTAGGTACTTTTGAGAAGAATTCTGGAAAACATGTCAATTTGGACGTTTTTGGAGCATAAAAGTGAAGAAAACGATAAAGTCTCAAAAGAAGCTGGAAAAACCTTCCTGACGGCGTCAGAGTCACAAGGTGACGCCGTCAGCCCATCAAGACAAAGGAGTGGAATCAAATTACACTAGACGCCCAAAGAAGAAGTTGAGATGTTTACACCTGACGGCGTCAGGTGTTAAAAGGTGTGGGCCCTCAGGTGTAAAGCTAAAGAGTGACGGCCCAGAGCATATATACAAGTGACGGCGTCAAAAGTAGATCTAGGCTATCCGAGAACCCTAATGGCGGTGAGCTGACGGCGTCAGAACCCATAACCTGACGCCGTCAGAATGTAAAATCTATATATACTTTTCTATTTTTCATTCATTAGGGGTGGAACTTTTGGTGCAACTTTGGGAATAAACCCTAAGACGAATTTGGCTGTATTTTCACGGGACTTTCACCCTTGAATCCTTCATGTTCAATTAAAGATAAGTCCTCACTTAAATTAATCAATATGTCTATGTGTTGGTTAATTATATCTTATGCTTGTCTTTCAATTAACATGCTAGGCTAGATTTTTCTAGTAGTGGTTTGCTTAGATCTAATGAAACCTAACTATTAATTATTGGTTGATTGGTGTGTTATTAATTGCCTTGGATGAATGTTTATCAATGTTAGACTTAAGAAAACTGGCTAAACTCCTATACGGTAACATGCTTGAACGTCTTAAGAAACATGAATCAATGCGTACCAAGGTTATTATGGCAGTATTTAATGCATGAGCCACTGTTTACAATCCCTATGATTGGGTGCTTTACGCATCGTTGTAGGAGGAGATAAGAGCTCATAGAATTGGGGAGATATGTACGCCACCCCATGAATGTTAAGGAATACACCCGTTATCCATGCAATTAATACACACACTAATTAACCGGTAAAAGATAGTTATGGAGTAAGGAAATCTAAGTAAACACATTTGTCTCCATATAAGTTTTCACAACCTTGTATTTTCTCGTTATTTTATTTTTATTGCAATAGTAGTTTTTGGGTTAGTTGACTAGCAACTAATTCCGCCCACTCCTTCAAACCCGAGATTTTACTTGCTTTTATAAAAATAATAAAATACAAAAATAATCTTCCTTCACCCATAGACCTATTAGAGTAGTCTTTCAATCCTAACGAACACTATTCCCTATGAGAGAACGATCAATCCCCCGTACTTACCACTACACTATACTACATCGGTCAGGTACACTGCCTGGTGGGATTGCAAGCTTCTCAAGATCCCTTGAGAGGTAAAACCTGTTGTGTGGTCGCAATCCCGCGCATCAAGTTTTTTGGCGCCGCTGCCGGGGAATAGTTATTGTTTAGGTTGAATTTTTTATTTTATTAGGTCTACTCACTAGATTCCTTTCTAGTGAGATTTTTATTTTGTTTTTCTAGGATTTCTTTAGTCTATCTATTTTCTTCGTGTTTTTGTTCATAACCATTACCATCCGCCATCATGGAAGGTGGTAATCTCCTCGCTCCCAACAACCCACCTCAACCAAACCACCCACCTCAACCAAACCACCCACCACAACCAAACCAACCTCCTAGAGCCCATACCTTAGGAGAGTATTCCCGACCTAGCCACCAAGGCTATCGAAACACCATTGAGCTCACTCAAGGAGCCAATGTCACTCCCTTGCGATCCGACACCATCCGGTTGGTGCAAAGCGGATGCGCATTCCATGGACTTCGTTCCGAAAATCCAAATCAACATCTCAATGATGTTGCCACTCGAGATACGACCCGATTGCGTCTCTTCCAATTCTCTCTGCGGGACCAAGCTAGTCAATGGCTTGAGCGACTTCCCGCCGGATCCATCACCTCTTGGGATGATCTCACCACTCGTTTCCTTGCTCAATTTTTCCCACCGGGGAGAACTACCAAGCTAAGGAAGGATATCTTGATGTTTGAACAACGACGAGGCGAGACCCTCTACGGAGCATGGATTCGATTCAAGGACTTACTCCAAAGAGTCCCTCATCATGGCATAAACCTCTGGCTTCAAATCCAAATCTTCTATGACCATGTCGATTACCACACCAAGCGTGCCATCGATCAAGCCGCCGGGGGCAGGTTACGGGATAGAAGCGCCGAAGAATCATGGGAGATCATTGATGAGCTTGCATCCGAAGATGATGAATTATCATCGCCCGATAAAGCCAACCAAATCACCGAGGAAAGCGTCAGTGAACTTGAGAAGCGGGTTGCATGTATTATGGAAAGACAAAAGAGACCCTTAAGTCCACAAAGAGCAACTGTTAACTCGGTTTCGAGCACTAAGTAGATACCATTGTCTGAATCACCCCATAGGGAAAATACTAAACCCTTCCATAAGTATGCTCAACTCAACTCACCACCTCAGGAACTTAGTCCAACATTCGAAGCTTGGATGAGAGAATACATGTCAAAACACTCTGAAGACTAGCAAAATTTGAGGAAGCTGTCTGCAAACAAAAGGAGGAGATGGAAGAGAAGATGGCAGAAATGATGGGTCTTTTGAGAGAGTACACAAAAACAAAAGCTCCTGAAAAGGTGTTGGTACGAAAAGACGTCGGAATTTCCAACACTAAATTTGTTAATGCCATCACCGTCGTCCAAGGAGTTGAAAATGAGGAAAGATGGAGATTGATAAGTGTGGAAGTCAACAAAATTGACCTCGTCCCACTCGATGATGAGAGCACTAATGCCTGCAAACGCGATTCAGAAGACGAAAAGGAGGCGTCCTTTAATGAGCACCAAATGGTGGAACCACCAAAGTCGCAACAAGTAGGGCATTACCTGAAGCACGAGATAAATAAGGAGACCATAACCGATTGGGTGAGAAATTATCAACGTACTCATCTGCCCAATAAGGAGTCGAAAAAGACAAAACTAGATGATGAATCTGACGCATTACCCGGAGGTCAATTGTATGAGAGCCTCATAAGACATAAATTAGTCGCAAAGCAAGAATTCCACGGGGTCTTTGAGGTACCATGCCGCATTGGAAAACTCAAGTTTCTGGATGCGGTAGCTGACCAAGGTTCCGATGTAAACTTGATGCCATTATCCGTTTACGCTCAGATAACCAATGAACAGCCATCCATCACTCGTACCAAACTTTCCTTTGCAAAACATTCTTATGAGTACCCGTTAGGAGTTGCAGAAGATGTGTTGGTCAACGTTGTCAGATTCATGTATCCGGTCGATTTCATGATCGTTGAGAGAAGTGAGACGAATATGCCAATAATTCTTGGATCACCATTCCTCGCGACTACTAGGGCACAGATCGATTACGAAAGTAATACTATCCAAATCAAAAAGGGAAAGAAAACAATAAGCTTCCCAACGATCCCACGATATATAAGAGAAGCTCATCTACGGAAGAAGATGGAAGCGGACCCTAGTATGCTCCGTGGTAATGTTAGAGAAAAGATCCTTGCATGGGAGGCAAGGATTAAGAATTACAAGGAAAATGAGTTAGGAGAAGGTAAGAATGATAAGGAGAATTTTGAGGAGGTTGAGAAGCAGGTCGATAGCCACGTAGAATTTACAAAAGGAGACTCAATGCTCCTAAGGCATTTAGAAATAAAAGCACCCACCGATGAACCCAGTCCTTGGTGGTACGGACCATTCACAATTAAAAGCCTACATCAAGATGGGATGGTTAGCTTGATCAGCAAAGGAGGGGGTGAAGTAACTGCGAGTGTTGAACGATTGAGGTATCATCATCCGGATAATAAGGATTATATCTATCAAGGTTACGTCATAATGCGAGATGAAGTCACGTAATGTACGGTGACTTTGAGTCTAGCTACAAGACTCGTTAATAAAGAAAAGCGCTTCTTGGGAGGCAACCCAAGCTTTGTGTGTTTGTTTGTTTGTTTGATTTTATTTGTTTCCGTATGTAGGTTATTTTCCTTGTTATTGATTCATGCTTCAAACTAACTTGTGAAAATGCTTTATTTTGTTTTTAACTTCGTCTTAACTACATATAAAGGTATTTTGCAAAAGATAAGTGTAAGGAAAATCTAAATCGGTTTATAAGAACGAATGAACATGAATCATAACAATGTAAATTAACATACATATTAGTAATTGTTTGAGTCAAATGCTTGTATCGAGTCATAATGAATTTTTGCAGGAATTCCAGGAAGTTAGGTATAGTTTTTCCAGAAATTTTCCGGAAACTTAACATGAGAATTCTGTCAGATCATTTCTGACGGCGTCAGGCATTACAACCTGACGGCGTCAGGCAGCAATTTTCTGCAATTTTTGAAAGTTTTATTTTTCTTCCGGAATCATAAAAAGTTTTGTTAATTCTCTAACTTATAATCTCCAAGAATTCTGCAAAAATATTCATTCCACAAGCATTATATCCTATTATAGATTATACCGCCGATTTTATGCGAGGATGGCCTTTATTCTTTTTCAGGTGAACAGGTTATTTTTGGACAAGGAGATGATTTATATTTCGGAAGGGAAGCTTTGAGCGTTCATCTTCCTTGGAAGAAGATCTAACCATGTTACCTCACTATCCACACCAAACGAATCAGGGGAGTATTTTGTTTCATTCTTTCATTTTATTTTCTCTGACATGTTTTATGTGAGCATTGGGGACAATGTTCGGTTTAAGTGTAAGGGAGGTAAATGAAGACATCTTAGAGAATGCAATTGCGCTTGATTTTTGGTTGTTTGATAGTAAATTTGCAATTAAACCGAGAGAAATATTTGTTAGGGCAATTTTAGCGCCAATTTAAAAATTTTTACAACATTTAGAAGTGAAACTTTGGTCTTAATGAGCGTCTCATAGATAGGAAATTATATGACTAGCACAAAACCGTACCACTAAAAAATTTTCCACTCCAAATATGTGAGGTTCGCCCCTAGAATTGGTAGAAAAAGCATCCATCTTTGATGCTATGATGTGTGTACCGGTAGCACTTAGATTCTAGAACTTGCGTTAGGACCATCTCAAATCCACAAGTGAGACTACATTCGTGTAGTTAGATCTACTACATGATAAGAGGCATTAGGATTAACCTTTTGTTTTACACCCGTGTTTTTGTTATAATTACATTGGCTACATTGGTCAAGTAATTCTCCCACACCCTTTGCGTTGTACCCATTTTTGGTACACGATACCCCTAGTACACCCCTCAGAGCCTATCTTTTCGTTTCGACCTTTGAGCATCTTACTCAAAGTGAGAATTTGTTACACCCCACCTAAATGTACACTCAAATCGCCTTAGCCTACCTTGTATGCACTCACCTTTAGTGCATTAGTGTGACAACATTTGTTAAACCCTTTGTTAATTATCTAATTGATTACATGGTTGCTAAGTCGAGTCATATCCTTGTACATATTGTTTTGGGACGATTGGGACTCATGGGTAAAGTATTAGTGTAATGGAGTAATGGGGAAGAACAACATTATTACCCTCATATGTGCTAAATATTTTAAAAAAGTACTCCAAGTTTTTCGATTATCTTAATTCGAGTCATTAGAATAGTAATTGTAAAGTTATGTAAAAGTTCAAGTGTAAGGGGAGAATGTAATACCTCGTAATTTCCCATGTCATTATTAGTGCTAAACATCGAATTATTTTAACATGTGATAACGAAGTCATTTTTGCGGGCCAATTTATTTTTTTTATATAAATTATCACCCGTGTCACCGATAAATATTTTTGAATAAGATAGTACCCGGTATCATTGATTGTCACTCTTGGGCATCACCCAATGAGGAAATACGAATGACTCCCACTTGCGAAGCGAAACCTAAATATGAACGAACGATATGTGATATATAGACGAGAACTATTATTATACGAATTATATTTATATATAAGTATGAATACTAATAAAGATCACCGACGAAATTCGTATACTATTTCTTATATATAAGTATGAGTACGTATAAAGATCACCGACGAACTTCTTATATATATTTTATTTTATTTCCAAATTAACCCCGACACGTCATCACCCGAACCGAAACCACATTTTACATTTTATATTTTATTTCTCTTGGACTGGGCCTATGATTTTCATCAAGCCCACCGGGCTAAATTCTTTTTCTTTTCCTTCTTTCGTATTGGGCCGAGTACACAACTAAGCCCAACCCCGTTCTTCTCTTTTCTTGGGCCACGACCACCCTAAGCCCACAACCTTGTTTCATTTTTCTTTTCTCGGGCTACTACTTGGACGAGCCCAACAACAAAATTCATAAAAACATTTCCATTTCATTTATTTTATTTTATTTATTTATTTATTTTTTTGGTTTTGGCTTTACCACTATTTGAACTCGACACCCCAAGACATGTTCTTCTTCTTCATTTCTTTCTTGTTCGACTCGACACTAAGTCACTCAACGCCCCATGTTTGTTCCCACATCTCTCGACACCAAACCAATTTCTTTCTTGTTCAACAACAAACCAATTTCCTTGCTTCCTTTTTCCTTCTTTTGCGTACAAGAACCACCAAAACCATAAACTACTAATTTTTCTTTTCCTTGTCTAAAGTGACTCGACAACACAAGACCACAAAAACACCACTCATCACCTTTCCTTCTCTTCTTGCTTGTGAGACCAACCAAGAGCCACCATTTTCTTTTCTCCTTCTCCTCCTTTGCGTATAAGGATATCCAAAACACAACACCAACATCTAGCCACCCTAATCTAACTCATTAAACAAGTATATGCTTTTCATAACCTTTTTCCCAACCCTATAAACCAAAAGATTATATGTTTCTTTACACCCAACAAGAACTCACATGTTTTTCTTCCAACATTAGTTTATTCGATTAGTACATAAGCATCTCTTCCAAATCACTTTGACCTACAAATAAACAAAACAAAAACCTCATCATAGCTCCCACATTACTCTTACACTCAATTTGACTAACCACATAAAGCATTGACACTTTGTTTTCATTCGAATGACATAACAAAAACATCCCCAACATGCTCCACATGATAAACATTCAAATTCTTAACCTCTCCCTATAAATACCTTCGATTTAACCTTCACTCTCACCACACTTTTCAAACTCAAAAACATTTCATTTCCTCTTTTACTTACTGCCGAGAACACAAGAGTTCCATACAAGGTCTTTAGCTCAAATACAAAGTCATTTGGGTTATCATTTGTAGACGTGGGTTTGATATACGCTAAAGGTTACAAGAGTTGCTCGTTGTTCTTTTCTTTCCACTCATATCATATTCCATTCGATCTCTTCACCACCCTTGAGGTGTTGTAAGTTTGCTCGATCCTATTTCTTTCCTTCTTGATTTTATGTTTGCATGCATACACATAGTGACGTACCAAACGTAACCTATAAATTTCACACAATACATATGACCTACATGATTTTCAAAACTCGCTCGACACCTTCTAAAAAGATCTTGTATTTTTGTTTCTATACGTATAATATATATATATATATATATATAGCGTATACTATATATATACTACTATAATATAGGTATTAGTACTATATTAGTATATATATATATATTCTTCGACAACATGATTCTTCACACTAAACTAAACCGAGTTATATAAACATGCAAACCTAGAAGTGTTAAACGCGACACCAACCGACCCTAAACCAAAGCACCCTCGATTGTTTTTCTAAAAACACTAAAAACCATTTTGGGCCCAAGATGGGCTAACGAGCCCATGTAAGATTTTATAAAGAAATTTCGGTATGAAACTTGTAATATTTTCGAACTATTTTAGAAACTGATTTTATAAACTTTTTATAAAATAAATAATGCCATTTTTATAGAAATAAAAGTTTATTTTTCGAAAACTAAAGTTTGGACTTAATTTGTAATTATTTTCGTTAAGGGACCAAATGTGTAAAACTGTGAAACTTTCGGATCTTTAATGAAACTATAATATTTTAACTAAACTTGAGGGTAGAAACTGTAAATATTAGAAACTTAAAGAATAAAGTGTAAAATAAATATTTTGGACTAAAAATGTAATTACTTTTAGCCTAAGGGTATAAAATGTAACTGATTGGCCCCCAAACGGTCAACTTATTTATCAACCAAGGATTTGGTCAACAGAAGTCAAAACAATTCAAGGACGCAATGCAATGTATCCTGGAGAATACAATGATTCCCCGGGTTCGTTATGTTCCCTGGAGTTGTGATAACCTGTGAATAAAAAAGATTCTGGATCAAGGAGTGTTGAATGGAAAAGGTGTGTGTGTGAACAAAAATCAATCACTTATAACTACAGTTAAAATCTTGTGATTTAAGGCGACTTAAATGCAAATTAAAAAAAA
>LBNU01016346.1:23887-38879 GCA_014162995.1 Artemisia annua | reverse complement strand
AAAAACTATTTAATTTATTTAATGTTACTAAACCTATGAAACTGTTTTTGATTTTTTAAAATTATTAAATGAAAACTAAAAATTACAAGAAAAATATATGTTATAAAGAAAAGGTGCAGAAAAAATACAAAAATATTAAAACTGGAAAAAACTTATTAATAAGCAGTTAAATAAGCTAAAACTGCTTATAAGGGGAAAAGAAAAAAAATGGGTTAAATAAAAAAGGGTGTAAGGTTATAATGAGAAAAGACCCTAGGGCAACTGGTATCCAGGTACACCTCTATCACTCTCATAAGGGGGAGGTCTCAGGTTCGAGCCTGCCTACCCCCTTTTTACACATTTTTTTTTTATTTTTTTTGATTTTCTTTTTACAAATACACTTAACAACTAAAAATATAAAAGAGAGAATTGCAAAAATCGTCCTTAAAGTTTGGCCAAATTGCACGTTTCGTCCCGAAAGTTTGAAAAGTGCAAGGATCGTCCCTGTGGGAAACTTTTGGGGCAAAATTCGTCCCTGGACTACATCAAATGACTAAAATACCCTTGTCTTTATATTATTTTTCAGTTTCTTACACAAATGGTCCTTGTGTTTCGCCAGGTTTTACAAATTTAGTCCTAACTTTTCTTTTAATTTATTTATATAACTATTAATATCAGTATTATTTTTTATACGTTTTCGTCCGTTTTTGTCCATTTTTCTTACGTTTTTGTCCGTTTTTCTCACGTTTTTTTCGTTTTCATACGTTTTATCCGTTATTCTTACGTTTTTGTCCGTTCTTCCTACAAAAATACTTACAATTATATAGTTTTCTAACTACAAAGTATTTCTTTCAAATACTTAAAAATTAATATTATATTATAAATAACTTTTATAATATAATATTCCTCCACTAACATTATTATATTTTCTCAACACATGTTTAATTAATTTTAATTAATTAAATACATGATTATAAACTTTACCCAATATATATATAAGTCATATATATACATATTACTTATGTAATATAACGACGAGTACAACATACGGATGTTCCGTCATGTAAACTCACACCATACGCTTTCACCACGAGCCATCACCAAGAGTCTTTCTAATAAACTACTTTTGAGATGTAACGTACCACACAACAAGCAAGAAATACACGAGCACTTGGTCACACATAAAACCTTTTACAAAAGAGTCAAACCATTTAAAACACGAAAACTAAGACGTTTGTCTTTTGAAAACTCTTTTATTTTACGAGACGTATTCTGAGATAACCGTATACATATTAGGTTGTGCCGATCTCGTACTGTTGTGCTCATATCTCTTGATACCGTTGTGATATGCTCTAGATGCCAGTTGTGCCAGTTGTGATATTTTACGTTGCTATCATTGAGGTGAGTTCATACCCCCTGTTTTACTCGTTTTACACTGTTTTGGGGGAGAATACATGCTCGTTTTACTAAATCCAGTGTTTGCATTACTTAAACGTATGAAATGTTTACTCAAATACTTTATGTGCTTTGCTAAATTGCTTGTTGTGTTATTTAACCGCATGACTTGATTTATCGTTATAAACTGGATTATTTTACTATGGACACAAGTGCTTGAATTGTATACGTAAGTTTATGGCCCCATTTTCTTATAAGTATTGTTTTATAAGAAATATGCAAAACTGTTTTCATGGACCAAATCTGAACTTGTTTTTACACATTGGTATGCGGAAACCTAAGTTGCTTGAATCCCACTTTGCCCACCATCGACAACCGTCAATTCCTGCTGGGAAACGCGTATGTTATAAATAGATCTATTGAGGGTGACTCCTCCGTTCGGTTGGCTATACAGTAGGCAAAGCGGACGTATACCATGACGACCTTTTTGCCGAGTGACTGGGGATTATCACTCGTGGGCACCTTTATTTGTACTTATGCCTTTGGCATGCTTTGTCTAGTTCGGTTTGTTGAGCTTAGTTTTGCATACGGGAATAGTGTGTGCTTGCTGATCTGTTTGCAATGGTCCATCTATGCTTATTTACTGTAAACTTTATGATTTGCACTTTATGCCTTATACTGTAGAGGCTACTTTACTGATTTTCTCCTGTCACTACAAGTGAAGCGGAGGTCACTAGAACTGAACTTTATTTTATATGTGAACGATTTTTCACACTCGAAAAACCTTGTGGTCCACATTTCTTTTACACTGATTTACTATTTATATAAACTTATGAACTCACCAACCTCGTGTTGACATTTTAGCATGTATTTTCAGGTTTAAAGCGATAGCTTACTATTGAGAAGGCATTGGCGGGGCATGGCATGGTCATAGATGACTCTGATATATTTGGGACAGCTTTATTTCTTTTATGGGCTTATACTTTCACACTGTTTTTGGAACGCTGTAAACGAAATCCTTTTAAATATGAAATTTCTATTAAACGGTTGAGGTAAAACCGTTCTTTGTACTTTGTGTTGTGATACCAATTTAGTAGCACCCAAACATGTATGCTTCCGCGATTCTCTATTTTTGGGGGTGTTACAAAAGTGGACACTTAATATGGGACGGAGGGAGTACATATTAGGCTCTCATTTCTTCTTTCTTCATTCTTGCTTGTGGGTTTTGTAATCTTCAAATCTGTAATTCCCAACAGTTTGATTGTTCAATTCTGTCCAAATTTAGAAAAGTCAAAATTAGTCAAAGTAAAAAGTCAATAAGCATCAAATGGGTTAGAAGCTGATTCAGAAGGGTTAGTGTGATTATATTGGGTTGAGTAGTTTGTTGATAAGCTCAACTGAGCTTTATGTCACTGTTTTGAGGTAAGTTACCATATTCTCATTTTAACTCCATATTTTAGCCTAGAAATGTTCTTGCTTACTTATTAATACTTAGAGCTTATCATGTGCTGATTATTGCTTAATTAGTCTTTTTATAGGTAGATTTAACTCTGGTATGCTTTGTTTAGCCTAAATTTGTCCTAATCTACTTAAAATCAAAAACAGTTTAACTGTTAAGGAGTGTTTGGAATAGATTGAATTTCTTATTTCTAGCTTGTTTTAGGTGATACTTTTGGTTTAGTCAACTCTCATTAGGTGCATATAGGACATTCTAGTCAGCTTATTTGTTTAAAATTCAAAATCACAGTTAGAATTCATTTCGGCATTAGTTAAGTAGGTATTAGCTTGCATAATCATTCAAGTAGCTGCATAATTGGTTCATTTAGCTTATTCTAGTTTAATATTAGCTTATAACTTCATTATCAATCATTTAGGACAGATCTAAGTTCATATAAGTCAAACTTTTGCATAGTTGAAAAAAGTCAAAATACAAAAACATTTTCCAAAAACCATTTTTGTTTTGAATTTTCATTTTCTCATGTTTAAACCAAGTTAGTTGTAATTTTGGGATATTAAATTTTGGTAGCTTATAATCTTAATCAACATTTTTATGAAATTTTGTGAATTTTTCTGCATAAGCTTGTTAGGTCTTGAACATGGCTGTTTGGCTATCTAGCTGCCCAGCACCAGAAACTCTGTCTAACATCCTACTTTCACAAGCTTGTATCTAGCTTGTTAGTTGAGCTTTTGGAGTGATCTTTGGTGTTTTTAGAAGCTTGTAGTGTGAGCTTGTAGGATCTAAGCTTGGACTGTGTTATTGAGCTTATTCGATAGCTTTTACCTAGCCCATATACCCCCACCCTAGCTGTTATGACTGCACATTGTACACATAGCCCATTTTTCAATACATAAGCTAGTCCATAAGCTCAGTATGAAGCTCATTTTACCTGATACCTGTCTTTTCTAGTTGATTAGTGCAGTGGAGTTGTGTTTCATCATTTTCAGCTGTTAAATTAGGTTTAAGGTAGCTTTTATATAGTTTTATGAAGCCTTTTGGACTGTTTCGATTAGTAGCTTTTGGTATTTGCTTATTTCATATTTGTGCTTATTAGTTTTTCCTTTACTGCTTATTTCAGACTATTTGCTTATTTTAGTTCCCCTTATGTCCTTAGTAGCTTATTTAGCACTTTAGGAGTAGCTTTTCGCTTTTGAATTAGCTAATTCAGTTTTCATATACTTGCATTTTAGCTTTTAATCTAAACTGCTTCATATCTCAGCTTATATCTGTTTTTTCTAACTTTTTCTAAAAAAGTTGTTTTCATTAAAAATCCTAATTTCAAACTGTTTTATAAATTTTAAAAGAGAAAATCCAAAAATAAAAAGATTTTTCAAAAAGGAGAGGCTGGGATTCGAACCTCAGACCTCCCCCTTTCACACCCGCGCCTTAGCACCCACACTCTGAACAATACTTGCCCTTGGGACTTTTGCAACATGTATCTCACAATCTATTGTTTTATATATTTTCTATCTTTTTAGATTATAGGAACTGAATTGGCTTTTTTAAGCTTATTCTAAAAAGCTTTTCACTATTTCTCATTTTTCCTAAGTTTTAATTAGTAAAAAGTATTTTTATGCAAAATTTCATATTTTTCCAAAATGTTTTAGTACTTTTTATCAATTAATTCCTTTTAAATAGATTTTAATTCATAAAAAATAATTAAAAAAGTCAAAAAAAAATATTTTTCTTTTTTTTCCATAATTTTCTTTTATCCATTAGAATGTAGGAAAATTGTTTTCATACCCGTAGGATTAGTATTGCCTTTATTTAACGTTTTAGCTCGTTACGTTACGTTTATTTGTGCGCTTTTAATTCATGTTTATGTTTTAGCTTATGTATGCATTGTTTACTAGTTTCATTAGCTCTATTACTTGTCTTTAGTTATTATTTCATTATTAGTAGCTTAAATTCCAAAATCTCTCTTATTTTCCCTATTCAAGACTCGAATCACACAACGATATCACGATTCCATTCACACCTTCACTTGGACGAGATGACCCGGGAATTCGTATTTCCTTCGAATTCTTTAGAGAATCTATACTATAACTATAATTGATTTTTACGAATCTGTTTTTGGCGCCGCTGCCGTTGAAGGTTTGAAGCGAATTCTCGATTCTCGGTGTCGACTCGTGTTTTGAAGACCCTTCTCCCGAGAAGTTATCGTTTTCTGTAAATATTTTCAAAATATAAAAAGCCAAAAATATTTTCTTTTCAAAAACTTTTTTTCTTTCTTTATTTGTTTTTCATTTATAAAACTCAAAAATATTTTTCTTCAAAATCGGTTTTGTTAATACAAATATCGCCTAAAAACGTTATTTATATTTTAACGATCTTTGCTAAGTTTTGTTAATGACAAAGTACAAACTTTAGCTTGTAATAAAACATCACTTTAGTTTTTAAGTCTTATATAACTAGACTTTGCATTTCTATTTAAACATAAACTTGGTTTTATATATTTTAAATGGATACTTTATGACATGCATTCATGTATAGGTTATGTGCTTAACTTGCCATGAATCAATGCATGTAGGCTAGCAATAAGTTGATGTGACTTGACTTGTGTCTTTAATGTGTATTGTCACATCAAGCATTCATGTGTCTAACTTGTCATAACACTTGCTTGCACACTTAGGAAAGAATTCATGTTAGCATTAACTTGATTAAGACATTACATAGGCTTGCACATAAATGTCATACTAACATGTTTCTAGTTTGTGTTGTCACATCATGATCATAACTAGCTTTGGTCTCTATGCAATTAAGGTGAAGATTGTGTGTTTGACTTACCATAAGCTTTAAGTTATGTTTAGCTAGCATGTAGGATTGATGTGACATTGTGTGTAATGTGTCCTGCATGCTTTGAATGTGTTGTGTCACATCATGTGTAATAAGTTCATGCATCATCATTAGTTAGATTATATGTTTGACTAACTTTGGCATTTATACTTGCATGGAAGAACTCTTCCTTGAGTCAATGCATACCTATGTGATGTGACTTGACATTTGTTTTGTAGGATTTTACTTTGTGTGCAAGGTTGGTATTCAGCAGACCTGGCGGAACCCTGGAGTTCAACGGGCGGAACCCTTGTGAAGGTTCCGCCGGTTCCGCCAGAGCTGACATTTTATGCAGTATAAATAGAAGTCAACATGCAAGAAATATCTAATGANGAGTCTTGCGTGCTTTGAATATGTGTTGTCACATCATGTGTGTAATAAGTTCATGCATCATCAATAGTTAGATTGTGTGTTTGACTTGCCATGAGCTTTAAGTTAAGTATAGGTAACATGTATGATTGACATGACATTGTGTGCTTTGAGTCTTGCCATCATTTGAATATATTTGTGTCATGTCACATCTTATTAATATACATGGTTTATTGCATTGTGTGTTTGACCTTCTTTGGCATTTACACTTGCATGGAAGAACTCTTTATTGAGTCAATGAATGCCTATGTGATGTGACTTGACAAGCATTGTAGGGATTTTACTTTGTGTGCAAGGTTGGTATTCAGCAGACCTGGCGGAACCCTGGAGTTCAACGGGCGGAACCCTTGTGAAGGTTCCGCCGGTTCCGCCAGAGCTGACATTTTATGCAGTATAAATAGAAGTCAACTTGCAAGAAAATCCTTATCACTTGGAGCCAAATAATCCACATATTCTCTCAACTAACCCAGGAACATTTTGACTTGTGTGATTATCTTATGTAGCAAGAAGTCCACAAGATCAATGAAGAAGTTACAAGTTTCAACAAGAAGTTGCAAGACTTGTTAACTTAGTCTAGTATAAGCTTTGGTAGTTTATACTTCATATGTATTGTGTCAAGTGATCGGTTAGTATTTTAGGCCTCAAAATACGTAGTGTAATGGGAGTTGTTGTACCCTTGTAAAAGAACTAACGGGAGTGGTTGTACCCTTGGTAAAGAACTCGACATCTAGCCTTGTGTCGGTAAAAGGAATTAGGCGACGTTAGGTTGGTTCTACCTTGAACTAGAACTCGGTATTTAGCTTAGTACCGGATAAAGTGTAAGCGACGTGTGAAAGGTTTCTCCACCGAGAAGGAGTTTGTTGATAGTGCTTGAAACTCTCGAGTTGGACACTCGGGGCGTGGACGTAGGGCAAGGACAAGTGAGGTCCTTGTAGCCGAACCACGATAAACAATCGTGTTGTGGTTTGATCGTTCTATCTCTTTACTTACATGCTTTACATATATATTGTGTTGTGATTATATATTATCTTTGAGTTCTTCAAAGTACTTCCATTCATATAATAAAGCAAAACGTCACAATATATCTTTAACTAAAACGGGTAATTTGTAAAAGATAATTAACGTAAAAAGCGGTAAACTATTCAACCCCCCTTCTAGTTTTCCACAATTGGCATCAAGAGCTACGTTACTCAAGTTCCCTAAAATATATTGTATTTTAAAACTTGGATCGATCCATGGATTTTGAAAATCTCAAAGAAGGGAAATTTATTCAAAAACTACCGCTATTTGAAAAAGAAAGTTTTCTTGAATGGAAAAGTAATTTTGAAAGCTATGTAAAATCAATTGATCAAGATCTTTGGCATGTCATTTCTATTGGTGATTTCAAACCAATGAAATCAAGTTTTGATAATCAAAAAGGGTATCCTAATCTTTATAAAAACATTAAAGCTAAGAAAATGATTTATAAAGCCTTGCCAAAGAATGAGCTTGAAAAAGTCTTTTTATGTCAAACGGCTAATGATATTTGGAAAAATATTCTAAACCGTCACCAAGAAAAATGTCAAGTCAAAGATGAGCAATTTGATCTTACATGTGAATTGGGAGTCTTAGAAAGACTAATAGATAGGCACTTACTTGAAAATTATACATGTACTACGAGTTTGAATGTTTTGAATGAAGGTACAAGTGAAGACGAGTACATGTGTATTGATGAACTTGCTTGTGAATTACGGAATGAAACGGAAGTGGACGAAGACAATAATCCGGTGGGTGATTGTCAATCCATTGAAACAACAAGCAAGGTACATGGTGAAAACAAACATTTTTGCTTTGACACATTCATTTTAGAATTCTCCAAAATAGAAAACGAGTCTAAACTTTTGGGTAACTTAAACCTAAAAACCATCTTTAACAATGAGTCTTCAAAAGTTTTTATGAATGACTTTGAAAAAGAAATTTTGTTAGAAGATAAAATGTCTAGACTCGAGAGTGGTGTTGAAATTGATCTAGAATGTAAGCTTTGTCTAGATCACAAAAATGAAATTAAAAAGCAAAATGAAAAAGGAAAGATGTTGGCAAAATTTGATGAAAGTTCAAAGTCTCTTGAAAGAATGTTAAAAAGTCAAAAGTCTTTTGGAGATAAAACCGGATTAGGATTTAACTCAAAAGGACCATCAACAAGTTAGACTTACAAGATAAATATGATGATAGAAACTTATGATAAAAGGAATTATGAATTTCATGTTTTATACTTGTATATGATCTTCTAACCCCTTTGGATACATGAGTTTAATTGAATCATCAAAGCGTGACATCAAAACAAAGTTGTTACGATTTGCGCTTGACATCTTGGTTACATTGCATTACAACCTAAAAGGTACACATTCCTTTTACATTCCTTTGGTTGTTGTTTACACTATGTGTTGCTAGTTTGTGTGTATCCTTTATGTGTTTACGTGCTAATCATGTTTACATGGAATATCTTCTATATAGATACTTAGTTATTAGTACTAGAAGGAGATATAAGGTGCTTCGGTTATTTTACCATCAAGAGATAAAACACGAGAAACTCTTGAGTAAGTCATTCGTAACATTTGCTTACAAGATAACTAACTAAGAATTTCCTTAGTGAGAATGCCTTGCACCTTTGTAATCTTGCAAAACAAATGTTTGATAAACAACGTTTTTAAACATTATATTTTTGTGTCTCAAATTATGTTTGATGTCAAAAGTAATCTTGAGAAAATCTCACATAAAACACATAAAGTGAAAATAATCACATTGGAATACATTTAGATGTGTGGGTGACAAGCAAGTCAAAAACATCTAGGATCTACACATCAAATACGACACGTAGTCTTATGATGTTGTACTTCTTGGACCTTTTTAAAATTAATAAAATCTTTAGTGTTTTAAGCAAGAGAACCTAGAGAGTCGAGGAATCGTTGAATACAACATTTAACGAAAGAACACCTCCTTCTAAGGAATCATCTTTGGTAGATGACAACTTAGTCGAAAGTCCAATAATGATAAGGATTTGACTTATCATCGTCCAATCTTTTATCAAAATACCGAATTAAGTATATTTGACGTAAGTCACAAAACTTAGTTCAAGAATCATACTTGTGATCAAACCAGTTTATTAAAAATCTTTTTGATAATAAAAGCAAGATTCAAAAGAAAGGGATTATCACTCTAAGACATTCCGAGTTACTTTCTTGTTCTCAATTGTTAAGTCGTCGATGACCTACCAAGAATGAGATTAGTAAATCCGTAGGTAAAACTAAGCATAGAGAAATGTACGGAAAACTACTTGTTGCTATAACAATTAGATCCAACATTATGTTTAGCACTTATCTATGTGCTCGTGTTACAAATGGTACCACACAAGAATTATGGTGTCCCAAAAGAACGGGAACGAAAACCATAAAGCGTTAAGCAAGTAGAATTACTTTGATAACTAAGATAAAGGAAAAAGCACAAGTTGTACTTGTTAGCTTTATTCTTTCTTATCAAATGACTCTCAAAGAGGCTTGAATTCTTCGCAAATGACATTGGACGAAAAAGCACGGTAACAAACTCCTTGAGATCAAGCAAACACGTGTCAAACAACGGAATCTCTTGTGTCATCAAAAGAAGCGTCAACATCAACGTCTATTCAATCCACTATGGTCTCGAAATGACATAGTGTGATTCATCGTCACAATGTTGGAAAAAGTGTTCATTGAGGAACATCTTAACCAATAGCGTTCGTCACATTAACCTCATTCGTTAACACTCCTTCGAACTTATTAGATTAGGATCATCCAAACTCTCTAGACCAAGTTTAGGATTTGCGAAAACTAAAACCTTAGTTTTAAACACTAGAGCATGATTACAAAAACCGTCACAAACCATTTTGGTTTTTCTGCTGAACCGGCGGAACCCTGGGGTATAACGGGCGGAACCCATTCGTTGGTTCCGCCGTATCCGCCAGTGCTGCAGCTTGTTTTATATCCAATTCTTAACCAAACACCCTCATAACTCAAAAACACAACTTACCAACAGCCATTAACCTTCCAAAACACATAACTTCACAAAAGCTAGGGTTCCCACCCAAATCTCTTTCAATTCAATCAAGCTAGTAAGTGTTCTTTACATAATTGCATTTTTGATTCAATTGTTAATTTTCATCCACACTCATTAACTAGAAACTTAGGGCTTTTTGCATAAAACTTGCTAGTTCATGAAAAACCTTAGTTACTAATTAATCTCATACTTCACTTAATTGGGACTACATTATTGGTATTGAAAATCATGTTTTACCAAACACACCTAATGCATACTTCTTTCAAAAATTACATCACATAGCCAAACACACCTAATGCATTGTTAAGACAAATGAAAAACGTCATAGAAACATCACTTGCATATGGGTCTCTTGAATGCTAAAGGAAATACGTAACCAATATGTATTTTCGGGTACATTCAAATGAAGCAAAATCAAACTAGGGGCGTTTGGGTTATCTTTGGTTTTATAACAAAACTTGCATTACAAAACGATTTGAACATCAAAATGAGTCAAGATAACCATGTCTCCTCATTGTTTGCATATAGGGACACATTAGATCATCCACATTGTTAAAGTGTCATTAACATATAACTTTGTGTTTTCTAGGAATCGTTATGGCTCCCGCAAACCAATCCGATCATAAGGAAACCCTCAAATACCTACCCGAACACCATAAGACAAAAGGTCTCACCAAAGACCAAATAGAAACCTTTAAGGCATTAGAAAAACGATACGTCCATGAAGGTAGAACCATTGATCCAACCTTTTTAGAAGGTACATCCATTAGGCAAGACTTTGCCGCCATTGGCTTTGATTGTCTCCTTGACATCAACGAACCAATTTGTCCTAGGTTCATCTTAGAGTTCTATGCAACATTAACCCTTGACCTAGATGACTATGGTGAGATAATTGTGGAATTCTCAACTAACCAAACACCTCACCACATTCGATTAAGTGACTTTGGGACAATGCTTGGAGTCCCAAACAAAGGTATGAGTCTTTACACGGATAAGTGGCCTCTTTCAAGCCTAGATTCAATCGAGCGTGTCTCTCCATATGCTCACCCTCTTGTTGACAAGGAAGTCATTCGAGAGCATCTCTTCATTAGGACATCCAACACTAGGAAGAATCGTTCGGGAATAGATGTGACCAAAGATCCCTTTGGAATGGAACTTAATGAACTTAAACCTCAATTTAGGAAATGGGAGGAAATTCTTAGAGCTAACGTCATAAGCTCCATAGGAAATAGAGACCATGTCAATGCGTGTCTTAGTTACATGCTCTATAGCATCTCCACGGGTCAACCTTTTAACCTAGCCTACTACATTGCTAAAAGAATGGCCGACATACCAATGGTTGGAACAACCGCCCTTCCTTATGGAATGCTCCTTACACGTCTATTTAGAGTCCTCTCACCCATTCCTCCAAATCCTAAGGGTATTAGCCTAAGCTACGACTTAGTTCCACACACGTTCGTTCCTATTAGTGCAAAAAGGGTCTACAAGAATAAAGGAAAACGAACCCGGTCTACCACACCATCATCATCATCACCCAACGAGAGTGAAGATGACTCTCTTCCAAACTCCATGCTCGGGCATCTTGAATATTTCAAGCAACTTCCTATCATTCCCAATGCATCCGAAGAATTCAAGCAAACAAAGGGCATGATGAAGTGCATGACAAGGTACATTAGAAAGTTGATGAAGAAGATGGATAAGATGTAGTGGGTTAAGTTAAGGAGCGTTTGGCACTAAGTTACTTTGGGTGTTTTGAACATCAAACTATGTGTTTTCATTAGATGTTTATTTGTCTTTGACTATTATAACAATGTATGTTTCATTATTTCACTATGGATGTTTGAAATTGTTGAATGCTAATTGTTATGCTTGTGTTTGGGTTATGTTTGGTATGTTAAATATAGAAATGTTCGTTAGCCCCCGACCAAAGTCCTATGAAACGGATGTTTACATGTCCAAATTTCACATTTCCTAACCCGCCTTAAATTATATTTTCATTTTTAAGAGTTTTCGGAAAATTTGGAAAACGTGTTCCGGGTCAAAAACGTGGACTGCCTACTTTTTCAGGCATGGCGGAACTGGCGGAACCCTGGTGAAGGTTCCGCCAGTGTATTTTCTGGGTAAACCAGCTTTACACCCCACGGATATGGCGGCACCCTCAATTGGGTTCCGCCCGTATATCCCGTGGGTTCCGCCAGATAACCTGCACAATTCTTGTTTATTTTTCTTAAATTCACAAATCATAAAACACCAAAACGCTTTGCTTAGTGAGAAACATCCTTCCAAACCATCAATCATCACAAAAGATTCACTCTTTACACCTTAATAAGCCAAAAACAATTTCCCGCCAAAACTTGAATTCAAACCTTGTGAACCTAAGGAACCCTTCTAAAGGATCCTTGAACCAAACCTTCAAACCATCCCATGATTACTTTGCATTGAGTGCATAAGTTAATCCAACACTCCATCTCCTTCATTGGATTTGCTCTCCTTGAAATAAC
This sequence comes from Artemisia annua, assembly GCA_014162995.1. NCBI lineage: Eukaryota > Viridiplantae > Streptophyta > Magnoliopsida > Asterales > Asteraceae > Artemisia > Artemisia annua. The sequence continues at coordinate 26,234 of LBNU01016346.1, read as the reverse complement.
AATATCCATAACCTATCATCATCATGAGAAACCACAAAATTTGTATGGCCAAACATTAAACCAAAATCCACCTTTTCATAAGCCAAAGCTTCTATAAGTTTGATCACCATTGAAACCTTCAAACTCACACCCACAACATTGTCTTCTTCATTCTTGAGAGTAAGTGTTTACCAAAGAATCAAGATGACTAAATCCAACTCCTCTTCCGAAACTTCAAGAACAACCAATAAGCTAAGTGTCAATTCTTGTTGCTTCAACAAAACCACAAAATCAAGCTCATCCTCTTCAAGTGATTCATCACTCGACATTTCGCCACCGATTCAAGACTACCTCAACATCCTTAACTCAACACCATCCATGGAAACATGTGATAACATCACCCCAACTCTTCAAGATTTGCAAAATCTTACCACCTCACCATCATCTCCAAATCATAGCCCTCAAACCTCATTACCGGAAAATGATGTGTCCTTTACTCCTATGGAACTTTTCCATACACCACCAACATCACCAACTCAACAAGGATATTATCCTTCATCTCCATCACCACAACTAACCTTCATGGAGCTTCTCCAATCCAACTCACTATCACCATCACCATACTTGGAATCATTAGATGATTTACCTCCTAGATCATCTAATCCCCAACCGTTGTCATCATATGACAAAATCCGGGAAATGGAAACCCAAAACGGATCTCATCAACCATCCTTGGTTGAAAATTTGGCCTACCGATATGCAAGACCTTCTATCTTTCCACAAGATCAAGGTCACATATGCCAACCATCCTTTGTGTTTCATCCCGTTTTCAAAAACTTTCATTCAAACACCAACCGAGATTCAAGCTTCCGCCACTATCTCTCACAAGAACCACCACAACAAAATGAGCCTACACAACACTTTGATTCCCTATTTTCTTTATACAAGAAAATAGAAGCTTCTTTATGGGACTCATCTCCAACCATCAAAGAAGAACTTAAAACTCACTTAAGCCACCTTCGTTCCTTGAAAAACATGGTTGAGTCTCAAATTGATCATCTCATGATTTTTCAATCCACCTTTGAAGGAGGAAACATCATATCCCAATTCGCTCCTTCGAGTTCAAGCAATCCACCACCCACAAATCAAACACCTCTTCCATCACAATTTCCTCGCCATAATTGCGGAAGTTGTGAAAGAACCGCTCGCATTAGCGAAAGATGTCGTGACGACATTCATGAGCTAAACAACGAAATGAGGTTTATTCTAAACCACATCTTGGAGCATCTTGAGACCATGTCTCATCAACTTAGAGCCTTGAGTCCCACACATCAATAAGATGTTACTAAAACCCAATAAACCAAGAGAATTTCTCTTCAAATCCACCACATACTCAATCAAGACCCAAAATCCAAAATCCATCCTTTTCATCCAAACAACCCCATTGTTGTGTTTGGATAATGTTTCTCATTGAGGAAAGTGACGATTTCCTTTTAAAAGATGTAGGATTTTACATTTTGTGTTTCTTTTAGCTCTTGTCTTTTGTTTTTAAAAGTAGGTTGTGTGTTTTTCATTTCTTGAGTTGTTATTGTAACTCATTTTCCATGAAATGAAATATTATCCGCTAAGCAACTCTTCTTTAGTATAATAGAACACTAACCTTTTCCTTTTTGTAGCATTCTCATCCTTGAAACATATACGTTGGTACCCTAGCAATGGGGAGTATTGATCAAGGGGGAGCATGAGAGATTGCATAATCTCAAATCATGTCTTGCTATAACTATGTTGCGGAAACTAACCATTTTTAAAAAAGAAGAATAATCCACATATCCTCTCAACTTTAACCCAGGGAACATTTTGACTTTGGTGTGATTAATCCCTTATGTAGCAAGAAGTCCACAAGATCAATGAATGAAGTTACAAAGTTTCAACAAGAAGTTGCAAGACTTGTTAACTTAGTCTTAGTATAAGCTTTTGGTAGTTTATACTGTCCATATGTATTATGTCAAGTGAAATCGGTTAGTATTTTAGGCCCTCAATACGTAGTGAAATGGGGAAAAAAAAAAAAAAAAAAAAAAAAAAAAAGTTGTTGTACCGCTTGTAAAAGAACTAACGGTGAGTGGTTGTAGCGCCTTGGTAAAGAACCTCCCCGGCATCTAGCCTTGTGTCGGTAAAAGGAATTAGGCGACCGTTAGGTTTGGGTTCTACCTTGAACTAGAACTGCCCGGGTATTTAAGCTTAAGTACCGGATATAAGTGTAAGCGGACGTGTGAAAGGTTTCTCCCAACCGAGAAGGAGTTTGTTTGTAGTGCTTGGAAAGCTCTCGAGTTGGACACTGCGGGGCGTGGACGTAGGGCAAAGGACAAGT
>LBNU01016346.1:11681-22771 GCA_014162995.1 Artemisia annua | reverse complement strand
AATCATGTCTTGCTATAACTATGTTGCGGAAACTAACCATTTTTGTTTGTAGGTTCAAAATCCATGATACCCTCTTGGTACTCCATTTAGGGGGAGTATCGATCAAGGGGGAGCATGTGTTCCGTACGCGACTCATCTTTTTGTTTCGACAAAAAGGGGAGAAATATATTAAACTTGGTGCATTCTTTGCATAATGAGGTCCTTGTAGCCGAACCACGATAAACAATCGTGTTGTGGTTTGATCGTTCTATCTCTTTACTTACATGCTTTACATATATATTGTGTTGTGATTATATATTATCTTTGAGTTCTTCAAAGTACTTCCATTCATATAATAAGGCAAACGTCACAATATATCTTTAACTAAAACGGGTAAATTTGTAAAAGATAATTAAATTAAAAAGCGGTAAACTATTCAACCCCCCTTCTAGTTTTCCACATAAGACTTAAGACTAAAGTGATGTATGACTATAAACTAAAGTTTGTACTTTGTCATTAACAAAACTTAGCAAAGATCATAAAATATAAATAACGTTTTTAAACGATATTTGTATTAACAGTAGTGACCATCCGAGTGTTAGATTAATTGACTAACGTGCTAGCGATCTAATGTATGACTTGGTGACCATCCGTTATGAAAATAACGCGCCAGCGATCTAAGAAGTGCACTAGTGACCATCCGTTAGTTGAAGCGTCAAGGACTCGCGCTAGCGATCTACTAAGTTTATTTAGATGCTTGTTTGTGTACCGGTAGTATTTAGATTCTAGAACTTGCATTAGTGACCATCCCAAATCCGCTAGTGAGACTACATTCGTGTAGTTAGATTTTTACTACATGATAAGAGGCATTAGGATAACCCTTGTTTTACACCTGTATTTGATTACATTGACTACATTGGTCAAGTAATTTTCCCACACCCTTAGCGTTGTACTCATTTTTAATACACGATACCCCTAGTACACCCCTCAGAGCCTATCTTTTCGTTTGTTTACAATCCACCCCAAATGTACACCCAAATCGCCTTAGCCTACCTTGTATGCACTCATCTTTAGTGCATTATTGTGACGACATTTGTTTAAACCCTTAGTTAATTGTCTTATTGATTACATGGTTGCTAAGTCGAGTCATATCTTGTACATAATGTTTTAGGACGATTGGGATTCATGGGTAAAGTACTAGTGTAATGGAGAATGGGGAAGGACATCAATTATTACCCCCATATGTGCGTTAATATTTTAAAGTACTCCAAGTTTTTCGATTATCTTAATTCGAGTCATTAGAATAGTTAATTGTAAAGTATGTAAAAGTTCAAGTGTAAGGGGAGAACCGAGGCCCCTATGATGTATTATTTTGGATGGTAGGGCAAGAGTGTATGCCAAAAAAAATCGAAAAAAATGAAAAACGAAAAAAAAAAGTAGAAAAAAACATACGGACTACCATCCCGTTTCATTTTATGTTTATTTATGTTTTTATTTTCTTTTTAGCTTAAGTTGAGTCGAGTCTTGGCTTAGCAACGCCACATTGTGCATGTATTTGATCAAGATAGTTAACTCGCCACCACTAAAAATACCCTTTATTCTAACAAACCGTGTTTATCATATCCCTATACCTAACAACCCTTGAAAAGCACTCTTTGATAGTTTATCTTAGGTGCTTACGCGAAACGGAGGAGGTTTTTTATCCTTTCCCAAGCCTATGGTAATCTAATTGCTAAGGGCTAGTGTATGATTTCCGTGCTTTTTATGACAAGGGTGGAATAACTATTTGTTGTAATTACTTTTATATTAGTGTTAAATGACACCTAGCTCATATTTTGATTGGAATAAAAGCGCATTTGCTTGAGGACAAGCAAATCTCAAGTGTAAGGGTATTTGATGAGGCGAAAAGTGTTACGCTTTTAGGGGGTCATTTAATCCCTAAATCGTTATTTTATGATCAAATATTGCCTTAAATCGTTCCTTTTGTCATATTAGGTACTTTCAGGAGGAATTCTCAAAAACATTGCATTTTGGATGTTTTTGGAGCATAAAAGTGAAGAAAACGACAAAGTCCCAAATCAAGCTGGAATTCTTACCTGACGGCGTCAGGCTTTTGATGCTGACGCCGTCACCTTAAGATGAAGAAGTGGATTAGGACTCTACTAGACGACCAAGGAAGGACTCAACACATTTACACCTGACGGCGTCAGGTGTTAAGAAAAGTAGGCCGTCAGGTGTAAAGCTAAAGAGGGACGGCCCAGAAGGTTTAAAGAGTGACGGCGTCAGAAGTAGATCTAGGTGATCCGGAAAACCTAGACACGGCGAGTTGACGGCGTCAGGATCTATAACCTGACGCCATCAGAGTGTAAAATCTATATATACTTTTCCAATTTTCATTCATTAGGTGTGTAACTTTTGGGAGAACTTTAGGGATAAACCCTAGCTCGTATTTTCAGCCTTTTTCAAGGGTTTTTCACTATGTCTATGTGTTGCATGATTATATCTATGTGTTGCATGATTATATCTTATGCTTGTCTATGTGTTGCACTATTTTCAGCCTTTTTCAAGGGTTTTTCAAGGGTTTTTCACTATGATTAATTAAAGATAAGTCTTCCTTCAAATCATTCAATATGTCTATGTGTTGCATGATTATATCTTATGCTTGTCTTTTAATTAACATGTTAGGTAGGTTTCTCTTGTGTTTGCTTAGATCTAATGAAACCTAGCTATTAATTACTTGTTGTTGGTTTGTTATTGATTGTTGTGGGTGGGTGATTTCGATGTTAGGCTTAAGAAAACTGGCTAACTTCCAATTGGTAACTTGCTTGAACGTCTTAAGAAACATGAATCGGATGTGTACTACGATTATATGGTTGTATTTAATGCATAGGTAATTACTAGTGATTTCATAGTTTGGATACTAAACGTGTCGCTATAGAATGAAGTTTGCACTTATAGAGTTAGGGAAGATCGTACACGGCCTACGAATGGTTTAAAGGAATACAACCCGTCATCCACACAATTGTAACAAACCAATTAACCGGTAAAAGATAGCTAGGGAGTAGTGAAATCTAAGTAAACACACTTCTGTCCATATAAGTTTCACAACCATTTTATTTTCTTGTTATTTTATTTTATTTGCAATTGTAGTTAATTGGGTTAGTTGACTAGCAACTAATTCCGCCCACTCTTCCAAATACCCGAGATTTTTACTTGCTTTCATAAAATATAAAAATACAAAAAGAATCATCCCTCAACCCTTAGACCTAAATTAGAGTAGTTTTCAATCCTAACGACACTATTCCCCGAGAGAATGATCAATCCCCCGGTACTTGCCACTTCACTATACTACATCGGTCAGGTACACTGCCTGGTGGAGATTGCAAGCTTCTCAAGATCCCTTGAGAGGTAAAATCTACTGCGTAGGTCGCAAACCATGCTTCATGCATGCTTGGATTAGATTTCACTAAGACATATGATGAACATAATGAATCCTTTAGGCAAAAAGAACATAGTGATCAAGTTATTGAGATTGATTCTTATGAATCGGACCAAGAATTTGAGATGAATAGAAAAGGATTTGAGATACCTAGGTGCATGTTGGGGATTGACTTCAGCAAAATACATAATAAGCACATAGGTGATCTAGATGTGACGGAGGATAAGGCAAAAGATCCAAATCCAAAAAGTACCCCACAAGTCCAACAATTATATGAGGCATACACACTACCCGTAACTTACCCGGAAGAAGTAGAAGAGACTATAGGAACCCCAATAGAGGTAGAGCCCTTGGACCAAATACAACTAGAAGAAATAGGTTTGAATACTTGTAGTCTTATCCTTTCTTTTAGTTCTATGAAAGTTCCTAGTTTTGATGAACCAGAGCCTCAACCAAAACCGTTACCTAATCTTCCATCCTTGGATGAAAATTTAGGAATTGAAATAGGTCCCTATCCACCCATCAAACCATATAGTACGGGTAGTTTTACGATGAAGGTAGTAGACTCTAAACCATGTGGAATGGAAGCCAATATAGGAGTGAACCATGACCTTACATACTTACATCACCCATTCATGATTGATCATACGAAACATTATGGGTTTAAACCGGGTTTATAAGGTCAAGATGGATTCCCAACTAGGAGTCTCTCGAAATTGATAAAAGATTATCCCTTTCTAGGAGAAAATTTCAATTCACCCATTGACCCAATTGAACTAGGTAAGATTATGATGAAAGGAGTACACCCTTTGAGCATACAATTCATCCCCCACTCTTTTCTCACGTGGCATACTCCTACCAAGTTGGTGTGTATCGCTACTATCACCTGGACTTAATCCTAAGTGTAGGGAAAACCTCCCTTATTTCCGCTAAATAAGGGTAGAGTCAGGCTCGTGACTCGAACAAAACAAGCGCTTCTTGGGAGGCAACCCAATCTTTATTTGTTTGATTGTTTGTTTATTTGATTTTATTTGCTTCCGTATGTATGATTTATTTTTATATTTTATGGTTCATGTTTCAAATTAAATTGTGAAAATGCTTTATTTTGTTTTTAACTTCGTCTTAACAACATATAAAGGTATTTTGCAAAAGATAAGTGTAAGGAAAATCTAAATTTGTTTTAAAGAACGAATTGAACATGAATCATTACGATATTAAATAAACATACATATTAGTATTTGTTTGAGTCAAATGCTTGTATCGAGTCATAATGAAGTTTTGCAGGATTCTAGGAATTAAGGCATTGATGTTTCCAGAAATTTTCCAGAAACTAAACATAAAAATTCTGTCAGACTAGTTCTGACGGTGTCAGGCAATAATTTTCTGAAAATTTTGCAGGTTTTGTTTTTTTTCCGCGATTGTGGAAATTTGCTAAATCTTTAACTTATAAACTCCAGGAATCTGCAAACATTCATTCCACAAGCATTATATCCTTATATAGATTTTACCGCCGATTTTATGAGAGGTTTTCCTTGATTGTTTTCTCAGGTTTAACAGGTTATATTGGACAAGGAGATGTATACGGAATCAAGCTTTTGGCGCTGCTTTAATCTTGAAGCTTCTACATCATCTTGGAGGAGGATTTAGCCATGTTACCGCACCATCCACACCAAACGAATCAGGGGAGTATTTGTTTCATTTTTTTTTTCATTTTCTTTACTTTTACATCTTTTTATTGAACATTGGGGGCAATGTTCAGCTTAAGTGTAAGGGGGGTAAATGAAGACACCTTAGAGATTACAATTGCACTTGGTTTTGTTTGTTTAATGGTAGATGTGTAATAAAACTGAGAGAAATATTTGTTAGGGCAATTTTAGCACCAAATTTAAATTTTTTTAAAACATATAGGAGTGAAACTTTTGTCTTAATAAGCATCTCATGGATAGGAGTCATATGACTAGCACAAAAACCGTACCACTCAAAACAAATTTCCACCCCAAATATGTGAGGTTCGCCCCTAGATTTGATAGGAAAAGCATTTATGCTTGTTTGTGTACCTGTAGTATTTAGATTCTAGAACTTGCGTTAGGGACCATCCCAAGTCCACAAGTGAGACTACATTCGTGTAGTTAGATTTACTACATGATAAGAGGCATTAAGATAACCCCTTGTTTTATACATGTGTTATTATAATTACATTGACTTCATTGGTCAAGTAATTCTCCCACACCTTTGCGATGTACTCATTTTTAGTTCACGATACCCCTAGTACAACCCCCAGAGCCTATCTTTTTCATTTCTAACTTTAAGCATTTTACTTAAAGTAAGAATTTGTTTATAATCCATCTCCAAATGTACACCCAAATCGCCTTAGCCTACCTTGTATGCACTCATCTTTAGTGCATTATTGTGACAACATTTGTTTAAACCCTTAGTTAATTGTCTAATTGATTACATGGTTGCTAAGTCGAGTCATATCTTATACATATTGTTTTGGGACGATTGGGACTCATGGGTAAAGTACTAATGTAATGGAGTAATGGGGAAGAAGTCAATTATTACCCCCATATGTGCGTTAATATTTTAAAGTACTCCAAGTTTTTCAATTATCTTAATTCGAGTCATTAGAATAGTTAATTGTAAAGTATGTAAAAGTTCAAGTGTAAGGGGAGAACCGAGGCCCCTATGATGTATTATTTTGGATGGTAGGGCAAGAGTGTATGAAAAAAAAATCGAAAAAACAAGAAAAACAAAAAAAAAATTGGAAAAAGAAAAGTAGAAAAAACATACGGACTACCATCCCGTTTCATTTTATCTTTATTTATGTTTTTGTTATTTTCTTTTTAGCTTAAGTCGAGTCGAGTCTTGGCTTAGCAACGCCACTTTGTGCATGTATTTGATCAAGATAATTAACTCGCCACCACTAAAAATACCCTTTATTCCAACCAAACCGTGTTTATCATATCCCTACACCTAACATTATAACCCTTTGTAAAGCCCTCTTTGATAGTTTATCTTAGGTGCTTACGCCTAGTGGAGGAGGTTTTTGATCCTTTCCCAAGCCTATGGTAATCTATTTGCTATGACAGGTAGTGAGTGATATTTCTTCCATTTCCATTTAGTTATATAGGTTTATAACACCCGAGAGATGAGAGAATCCAAACACTATTTGTGAGGTGCTAGTGTATGATTTCCGTGCTTGTTTGACTAGGGTGGAATGACTATTTGTTGTAATTACTTTTATATTAGTGTTAAATGAACCCTAGCTCATATTTTGATTGGAATAAAAGCGCATTTGTGTGAGGACAAGCAAATCTCAAGTGTGAGGGTATTTGATGAGGCGAAAAGTGTTACGCTTTTAGGGGGCCATTTAAGCCCTAAATCGTGATTTTATGATCAAATATTACCTTAAATCGTTCCTTTTGTCATTTTAGGTACTTTTGGGAGGAATTCTGGAAAACATTGCATTTTGGACTTTTTGGAGTATAAAAGTGAAGAAAACGACAAAGTCTCAAAAGCATGCTGGAAATCCTACCTGATGGCGCCAGGAGCTATAAGCTAACACCGTCACTTGAAGAAAAAGGAGTTGGATTCAGACTTTACCAGACGCCCAAGTGAAGAATTCAAGACTTAACACCTAACGGCGTCAGGTGTTAAGAAGTCTAGGCCGTCAGGTGTAATGCTAAAGAGAGACGGCCCAGGAGGATTTACAAGGTGACGGCATCAGAAGTAGATCAAGGTGACCTGAAAACCCTAAATGCGGCGAGTTGACGGTGTCAGAGTCTAAAAGCTGACGCTGTCAGAGTGTAAAATCTATATATATTTTAGAATTTTCTTTCATTAAAAGTGTGTAACTTTGGAGAGAGTTTTGGTGTAACCCTAGTACGAACTTCCTGCACTTTTTAAGGGTTTCATACCCTTAAATCTTCCATGTTTCATTGAAGATAAGTAATCATTCAATCATTCAATATGTCTATGTGTTGTTTGATTGTATCTTACGCTTGTCTTTTATTTAACATGCTAGGCTAGGTTTGTTTGTGTTTGCTTAGATGTAATGAAACCTAGTTATTGATTATTGATTGATTGTATATTGTTAGTTGTTGTTTGGTGAATGTTTATCGATGTTAGGCTTAAGAAAACTGGCTAAACTCCTTTGATAACCTGCTTGATGTCTTAAGAAACATGAATCGGATGACACTACGATTATTATGGTTGTATTTAATGCATAAGTGATTACTAAGGAGGCCATGGTTAGGATACTAAACGTGTCGCCATAGGAAGAGGTAGAAGCTTATAGAGTTAGGGAAGATTGTGCACGGCCCTACGAATGGTATTAAGGAATACAACCCGTCACCCACGCAACTACAATAAGCTTATCAATCAATAAAAGATAACTAGGGAGTAATGAAGTCTAAGTAAACACGCTTTTCTCCTTATAAGTTTCACAACTATTTTATTTTCTTGTTATTTTATTTTATTTGCATATGTAGTTTATTTGGGTTAGTTGACTAGCAACTAATTCCGCCCACTCCTTTCAAAACCGAGATTTTTACCTGCTTTCCATTAAATATAAAAATACAAAAAGAATCATCCCTCATCTCTAGGCCTAATTAGACTACTTTCAATTCTAACGAACACTATTCCCTGTGGAGAACGATCAATCCTCCTGTACTTGCCATTTCACTATACTACATCGGTCAGGTACACTGCCTGGTGGGGATTGCAAGCTTCTCAAGATCCGTTGAGAGGTAAAACATTTTGCGTAGACCGCAATCCACGCATCAAAAACCCATAAAGCAAACGGCCCCTAAGTTATTATTCTTTTTCTTAGTTCTTGTTTTCCCTTCAACAAGTTCAAAAGTTGTAAGAAAGATTATGTTTCTCTTCATTTTTTTTATTTTTCCTACTCATTATATAATTGATCATGTTGTACACAACCTTAAAACACAATGTAAAACTTGTATATAATTTTATGTGAAATCTTATTTGCAAACTAGTAAAATAAGTAAACTTATGCTAGATATTTTCACAAAATTTATGAAAACAAGACCTTCATTATATTTGTAGCTGAAGAAAAAAATTAAACTAAAACATAGCCTTTTGAATCATACAAAAAGAGTTTGTAGATAAAAGTTGTGATTAGATAAGTATACTAAAAGAAAATTTGATATTTGATAAAAATGTTTCTTTATCGATTTTAGACCACGATTTTGACCTCCGAATCATCAAAAGTGTAAAACACGAAAGTTGTCTGAAATGATGTTTTACATCAAGTTAAGTGGACTGTTTTTACTCGAATTTGTTGTACCAAAAGTAAATTATTATAAATCATGTTCTTTTTCCAAACAAAGTGACTTGCAAAACTTAATATTTCCTTATGAAAATGTAACGTACCTCATCCTAATAAACTTTCCTAAGTTTATTTGACCATCGGAATAATTGACGAGAAATATACCGGTATTGACACATTATTACAAGTTATAAATCTTATAACTTAAGTAGAACATTAAACTTGACTAAAAACCGTTAACGCGGCATAAACCAACTAAATTCATAAACCACTTGACCATTTTAACACATATGTTATATAAATCAAACATGCCAAATATATGTTTAACTATTAACGTAACATATTAGTAGGGAATTTCATGTGAGGGGTTTCATCGGGGTGAACGTATTGAAGAGTTGCTGGATTTACGATTTAAAGTGTCCTAGCTTACATTTTCTACATGACCTCTGAATTATGATAGCCCGAACAGTGATATGATATTTAAACTAAACACGTTTCATAAACTAAACCGTTTCTATAAATGACATACACGATCACTATAACCAACCATGTACAACATTATAATCAATATAATGACTTATATAGACTTGTTATATCTTCACACCATTATTCTAAAACCTAAGATACGATATCATATTTCTAGGTTGTACTTAGAGATTTTCTCGGCTTATCCATCGATTTCGTTATATCCTTAACATCATTAACTCACGGTGAGTCATAGCCCCATTTTCTATCATTTAACTGTGGGGGAGATACATGCTAAACTATTTTATAACAATCACGATTATTTACAAACTGTACGCTTATTTGAATTGAATGTTTTATTAGCACTAAGTACACTATTGCCACATTTAAAGCCCTTATATCATGAACCATTAATCACTCGTTGAGTAAGCGCGAATATTGTGAATAAGCCAATTAGGATTGATGAATAACCTTTGTGCTGACCCGGTTAGGATAAACAAACGCACTATATTTGAGAACACTAAGTATAACGACAAATTACCTATTAGAGCCACGATTGTAATGAGCACTATAAACTATTACAGATTGCCTGAGTTAGGAATCGTTATATTACTACCATATGTACCGGTGAAATCATATTACTGCCAATTGTACTGGTGAAATCAATTACTGCCGACTGCACTAGTGAAATCAATTACTACCGACTGTACTGGTGAAATCAATCAAATGACCAAATATACAAGTCAAAACAATACAACCAGATATATTGGGGTATCAAACACTAAAGTCTTGTGATTTATAATTAATGTTTACATATACCTGTTACGAGAATTCACTAATATAGGTTTTCATAATTATTTCAATAAACTCTATGAACTCACCAACCTTTGTGTTGACACTTTTAAAATGTTTATCTCAGGTCCATAGTGTACGAGGCTGGCACAGAGGGGCACAGATACATCAAGAAGGCTATAAATTATTTTATCATTCGAAAAACATCAAAGACTTTCTACTAATGTATTATGTAATCATGGAACCACTGGGACCTCATTTTATAAACTCTGATATTTATGTAATTTGAATGATAAATATTTTAAAATGACTCAATTAGAGTTCATTTTATATTGTTATAACTGTTATGCCATAAAGTAACACCCAGTTTGAATTCCGCTGCATTCACGAAATTGGGGGTGTTACAACAGCTAGGCTCTTTACCCGCCAGCTAACACCAATTGGCCAATAATTGTCAAAAGAAAACTTGTAGATTTTTCTCTTATCTTTGCGGGCGCTTGAATCAAGTCAATCAGAGTTCGTATGCTCAAGTTATTATCAAAACGGTGGTGGTGTGTCGGGAACAACGATACTTTCAATATTTCTTCGTTTAAGCTTCAATTCTTTTTACTTTTCTTCGTTTCCCTCCACATGAGCTATGATGAACCTAAAATAGCAAATATACTTTATAAAGCACCGAAGTCCATCAAAATAACCAAAATATACATATAAAACTAACGATAATGCGCCTAAAATTATGTTACATTTAAGGGTTATCAGATGTCAATTGTGATCAAGAAAGAAGCTGCCTAATACATAGTGACATGGAATTGTGGGGATTTGTATCATGCTGCTGGTCCATGGGGGACCAATGTGTGGTTAATATGAATGCAAGAACCTATCCTTGTAAGAAGTGGGAGTTGATAGGGATGCTATATATGCATGCAGTGGCATCAATCTGGAACATGGCTAATCATAATTTGGAACCTGGGTTACTGATGTGTGTTATTTTACACATATTTTCGACCTTAGTTTAAGTGTAGAAAAGACCAAAAACTAACGTGAAACGCCAAAGATATAGTGTTTTTGTGTTTGTGACTGTGCAGGAAAGGGTATTGCATAAATGGCATGAAAACCAACCAAAAA
>LBNU01016345.1:0-15865 GCA_014162995.1 Artemisia annua | reverse complement strand
GGTTCGCAATTTAATGTCAGAACCTTCGTATTCCAACTGTATAGGTTGTAATCTTAAATAATCGAAGTAATTTAACTTCATGATTTGTTTTGTTGTTTATGATTTTTTTGGTGTTGTTAACACTTTAGGAAAAGTGTTAATGAACTTTTTTCTGATATGATTAATATTTTTACAAAAAATTTACAAGGTGATGTGATTTGTACAAGGAGGGTTTTGAAAATCACTAAACTAAACGTTTTTAAAACACGCAACAACCTCCCCGGCAGCGGCGCCAAATTTTGATTGGTCTCAGAACCAACAGGTTTGTCACACAAGCTAACCACTTGTGAATGGCTAACCGTAACAAAGAAACCCTGAAAGTCTAGAGCACAATACAATGAAGTACAGTGTTTCCCCGGGTCGTTAAAGTCCCGACGAGATTGAAATTGTATTTGGAAAAACGTTTTTGGGAAGAGTGATCAGGAAAAGTAACCAGATTAAGAATTGGATTGATTTTTACACTACTGATTGCTTGGAATTGATAATGAAACAATATTAAAATGCACAACAATCAGATATAACAAATATGTGATAAAAATGTAAATGAAGAAAGTACAGGGACTAAAAGTGACAAGTTCTAAACTACAAGGGTGTAAAATGAAAATTTTACAAACTTAAATAAAAAGAAAATTGAATTAAAAAGAAAAATATTTTTTTGATTATTTTAATATTTAAATATTAATTAATTAATAAAACTATTTAAAAACTTAATTAAAACTAATTTATAACAAATCTAAAAAGGATTAAGATTACAAATTACACTAAAAATTTGAAAAATTAATTTCTAAAAATCTAAAATGACTTAAAAGATTTATATAAATTAAAATTAACTACTTTTGTCTTTTTGTGGATCTTTTATAAATTAAAAACTTAATTAATATTTAAAGTCTAATTAAACTATATAAAAAGAGAAAATTAGAAAATGAAAAGAGAAAATTACAAAGATAATTTTTATAGGTTCTAAACAATGTATAAAAACTAGAAAAATTATAAAAATGGATCTGAGATTAATTTTAAACACTAAAACTATTTTCTTTTTGGTTTTTCTAATTAAACTGTTTTAATTAAAAATAAATCTAAGTATTACCAAATGAACAGTAGAAATAATAAGAAAATTACCAGAGGTACTAATTATTATGTAGAACTTAGGAAAATTATAAAAAGATGCTACTGTTTAATAAAATCTATTAAAACTATTTAATTTACTATTATTAACTAATTATTAACTAAACTGTTTTTAATTTTAATAAATACTAAATGAAAAAGAAAAATTCTAATAAAATTTATACAAATTCTATAAGTTACAAAGTAATTTATAAAATTATAAAAACAGAATATTACTTAACAAAATTTAAAAAAGAAAATAAAAATTAAAAATATTAAATAGAAACTATCACTTTTCTTAAAAAGTGGTTATTTTTGGAATTTTCTTTTTGAGACTTGTTCTAACACTGAAAATGAACAACTTTTGTAAAAACACTTTTTTCACAACTTAAAAAATAAGCAATTAACACCCTAAATGAAAAGCAGTTTGACTTTGGTCAAACTAGCAATGCAAAAGCTAAAAATAAGCCACACAGTGATCACAGATGATTGAATAAGCTACAAACAACTTATATGAACATGAAATAAGCCAAAGGTACAAGAAAAGCACACTGAATAAGCCAAAAAGCACAAATAAGCAATCTCAATTACCACAGTAACAACCAGGCCTGCAAGTTTTTTGTTTGCTTGATTCAGCTTATCAAATGAGTTAGAAAGACCAAAATAAGCCTAGAACTAGAAACTATGGTTGCTTGGCTTTCCAAAAAGCCAAGAATCACAAGGTGGGGCCCACTAATAAGCTCTGTGTGAGCTTATGAAGATGGGTGTTTACACTGACTACTTGAACACAGGTAAAATTTGACAAACTAAATGGAACTAGCAGACCTATTAAATGTTTTTGGAAATGCAAAACAAGAATTGGGGCTTGTAGATGAGCTTATGGGCTTTCCAAAAAGCCAAGATTCATGCAGTGGGGTCCACTAATAAGCCCTGTGTGAGCTTATGAAGATGGACAAAAACCTGTGCACAGGGGAGGTAAAGGCTCACCCAGGCAAGTACAAGACCAATTTTTTGTGAGCAAATGATTTCTAAACTCTGATTTTCTTTTTGAAATATGTAAACAAGCAACAAAATATCACAAAACAACAATTGGTTTGGATTTCCAATCTGTATTAAACCCTATGGATCACAAAGTAAAACTTGCCATTTTACTGAACATGAAAACTTTTGACTTTTTGATTTATGAACAAAGTTGACTAAAATGGATTTGGATCTTGATTTTCTTACTGAAAATGTTATATTAGACTATAAGAACATGAAATCTAGCAACCCTAACAACTTTTAAACTAGTTTGATGATTTTGGATCAAAAAACTTTGACAGATTATGAATGAGATGAGATTAAGAGTGATTTTGACTTTTGCACAAAGGACCAATGGTTTTTATGTTTCAAATGGTCTAAGTTACACTTGAGAAGTATGAAATAACACAGAACTCTAACCAATTCACACTTAATCACAGAAATGACAGCAAATCCAAACACCTTTCTAACTGAACTAATTTTGATTTTCAAAAGAACTTGGTGATTTATACCACAAACTTGATTCCAACTGATTAATTGAGCCAACTTAAGCTGATTTGAACACAAAACCACAGGTTTAACTCACAATTACTCAAAATGATCAAGTTTTCTAATTTGACAGTGAAAATGAGTTTTTGATCAATATTGAAAATCACTTAACAATACCAAGATTTTAAGCTATAATATCACTAATGAACACTGAATAAGCACTAAAACACAAAGATTAAGCAGAAATAAGCACTAGTACAGTGAAATGGAAATTTACACTAAAACTTGGAAATTAAGAAATTGTAAATGGAAAACCTTTACTCTAGCTTTACTAGAGCTTCTTTATGCTCAACAAGCTCCTAGCTTATCAGAGATAAGCTAGGTAAAAGTCCATCTTGCCCCTCCATTGTAGGCAACTTCCAAAGCTTTCCAGTCAAATGCAAAGGTACCCTGTATTGTTTTGTTTTCTGAATTTTTTATCTTTTTATGTTTTCTTATGATTACTATTAACCTAAGTGAGCTTATGACACAGTGACATTAAGCTTAAAGCAACATTAAAGCTAAAACAGAATTTGAAATTGAAATTGCAATTACTGAATTGGAACTGAAAACTTGAGATTTTTGATTACTAAAAGATCAAATTACACTATAGAAACAGAGTACAAGCTTTTGAAAGCAATTTTAACAACTAAAAACTGAAATTACATAAATTCGACACTAACTTAAGCTAATTATGACTATGCTCCTTCCTTCTTGCTCCTCTTCTATTTATAGCATGAAATTAGGGTTCCTTGGATGTCTCTGAGTGAATTCTTGACCATTGGATGCTCTGAGATTGATCCTAGCCCTTGATTGAGTTTTTGGCGCCAAAATTGAGAAGAGAGATTTAACTGTTTTTAATTGCAATTTGGGTGGTGCATTTATTGTGGAGGTGAAGGGTTAGGTATAGTGGAGTTGGGCGGTGGGATGTGATGGAGATGGTGGGTGTGAGGTGATAGTTGCAGGTTGCAAGTGGGAGTGGTGGGGGTGTTGAGTGTGAACGGGGAAGGAAGGGGGGAGGGGTTATAAATTTAAACGGGGAATTGGGCTTGGGTTGTTGGGCCAGGAAAGGTTTTGGGTTAAGGGTTTATAATAAAGGGTGGGCTGGACTTGGTTATGGGTTTATGGATTTGGATTTTGGGTTTATAATAAATAAGGATCCGTTTGGTTTTGTAGTAAATCACAAGGACCATTTGTGTAATTTCTGGATTTTTGAGGGACTGAATTTGGCAAGTTTCCAAAGTATTCCAAGGGACCAATCTTGCCATAGCTGAATAATATAGGGACCATAGATGCTATTTTCCCATTTTGAATATCCAGGGACCTGTTTTGCCATTTTGTGAAACTTCAGGGACCAAACATGTAATTTTCCAAATTTTTACCACAAGGACCAATTTTGTCATTGATGAATAGTACAAGGTTTATTTTTGATTATTTTCACTTTTTAAATTCACCAAGGACTATTTTTGACATTTTTCAAACTTGGGGGACCAAAGTTGTAAATTTATGATTTTTTGATATTCAAAGGGTTTGTTTTGACAACTTATGAATCCCCAAGGACCTTTTATGATATTTTGCATATTTTGAAATAATCAGGGACTAGTTTTGACATTTTGTGAAAGTTGAGGGACTGAAACTGCCAATTGTGCAAACTTTGTTTGTTTTTCATTTGTTTTCAATTGCATTTAGAACACATAAAACACACTTTTGGAATATTTTCACTATTTTGATGCATTATTTGGTGTTTTTGGATGTTTTGGCAGTTCAGATTAGGTAAAAATAATGAGTATTTACACACTCATCAACATGCCCCTACGGAACTTTTGCCTACCGACATATGCCTTTTGGCTTATGTAATGCTCCAGGCACGTTCCAACGGTGTATGATGGCCAAATTTCACGATATGATCGGGAAAAATATGGAGGTCTTTATGGATGATTTCTCGGTCATTGGGAATTCTTTCTAATCATGTCTCTCCCATTTAGATAACATGCTCAAACGGTGTGAAGACACCAATCTTTGTCTAAATTGGGAGAAGGGTCACTTTATGGTCAAAGAAGGCATTGTCCTCGGCCATAAGATTTCTAAGAGCGGGATTGAAGTCGATAGAGCTAAAGTCGATGTCATTGCTAAACTACCTCATCCCACCACAGTTAAAGGTGTCAGGAGTTTCCTAGGTCATGCCGGATTCTATCGTCGATTCATACAAGATTTTTCTAAAATCGCACGGCCCATGACACATCTTCATGAAAAAGATGCTCCTTTCATCTTCTCTCCCGAGTGCATCGAAGCTTTTCAAACTCTGAAGAAGAAGCTCACAGAAGCACCCATCTTAGTTGCCCCCGATTGGGACCTGCCTTTTGAACTCATGTGCGATGCAAGTGATTTTGCTATAGGCGCGGTCTTGGGGCAACGAAAAACCAAACACTTTCAGCCTATACACTATGCAAGCAAAACTATGAACGAGGCTCAGAATCATTACACCACAACGGAAAAAGAATTATTAGCCGTGGTGTATGCTTTTGAAAAGTTTCGGCCTTACTTAATCCTGACCAAATGCATAGTGTATATGGATCACTCGGCCCTGAAATATCTCTTTGCCAAACAAGATGCAAAGCCGAGATTACTCCGATGGGTTCTCCTCCTGCAAGAATTTGATATCATTATCCGTGATAAAAAAGGAGCTGAGAACCTAGCAGCTGATCATCTATCCCGATTAGAAAACCCTCACCAGGATGCATTCGAGAAAAAGGAAATAAATGAAACGTTTCCTCTCGAGACACTCAATGCGGTTTCTTTTACAGTAGGAGAAAATCGTGCCTCTTGGTCGGATAAACTAGATGATGCAGTCTGGGCCTTCCGTACAGCTTACAAAACACCCATCGGGTGTACTCCTTACAAACTTGTATACGGAAAGGCATGTCATCTACCGATTGAGCTTGAGCACAAAGCCTACTGGGCCCTGAAACATGCTAACTTCGATCTCCAGACTGCGGGTGATCACCGTAAAGTTCAGCTGAATGAATTAAATGAACTTTGTGATCAGGCATACGAGAACTCTTTGATCTACAAAGAAAAGACAAAGAAGATTCATGACTCAAAAATAAAAAACCGCTTTTTCAACGTTGGTGATCGAGTCCTTCTTTTCAATTCACGTTTAAAGATCTTCTCGGGAAAAATCAAAACCCGTTGGTCTGGCCCTTTCACTGTGACTAAAGTTTATCCATATGGTACCGTCGAATTGTCTCAAACAGACGGACCAAATTTCAAAGTGAACGGTCACAGGTTGAAGCATTACTTTGGAGAGGACATACCACCCATGGTTGTCCCGGATCTCCAAACTTTCCCCATGAACCAAAATCATAAATTTCAAAAATAATTTAGTATTTTTAATTATTTTGTTTAGTTTTATTAGTAATTAATTCATAATAAAAAATATAAAAGTCAAAAAAATAATTTTCTTTTTTTTTAAAATTTTCTTTTATCATTCGGATCTTAGTAAAGTTATTTTCATCACCGTAGGATTTTCATTGCTCAATTTTCACTTTTTATTTCATACGTTTACGTAACTTCTAATTTAAACGTACGTTTTTAGGTTTTTAACGCATTTTAGGATTATTTGGTTTTACTTTATTATTAATATAGCTTGTTTAGGTCATTTTCATTCATATTTTCTTAGTGTAACACTCAATCCCTTATTTCGTTTAACCATTCAAATTCACTCGATCACAATTCGTTCAAAATACAATTTCACACCTCGCTGGGACATAACGACATGGGAAAACACTGTACTCCAGGAGAATTGGCCCAAGTTGTTTGACCATATTGACCACATCCGTGGTTGGCTTGAGTTGACCATTTGAGGCCAATCAAATTTTGGCGCCGCTGCCGGGGAGGTTGTTGCGTGTTTTAAAAACGTTTAAGTTTAGTGGTTTTCAAAACCCTCCTTGTACAAATCACATCACTTTGTAAAAAGTTTTTGTAAAAATCTTAATGATATCAGAAAAAAAAAAGTCATTAACACTTTTCCTAAAGTGTTAACAACACCAAAAAAATCAAAAATAACAAAACAAATCGTGAAGTTAAATTACTTCGTTTTCTTTAGATTACAACCTATACAGTTGGAATACGGAGGTTCTGACATTAAATTGCGAACCGAAGAGAGATCCATTCTTCTCTCCCGCCAACCTGCGAGTAGTCTTAAAGGAACGATTTCGGTTAACGAATCGATTCCAAAAATAATTTCCAAGTTTTTTCACACACACCCCAAAAAGCCAAAAACATTTGTTTTATTGTTAAATAATTACGTAAAATATTACCACCGCAAATCAAGGCAGAATACAACCCAACTGGGTGTATGAACATTAATAAGTTCCCAAACTAAAGATTAAAACTTGCCATTGTACTCTTGTGATTGGTGTACCTTTTTCAAAGAAGCCAGTCACACTGTGGTTATTGGTTTAAGTTCACTGTTGTTTTGCCTCGGTCTTGTTTTACTTGTGAATATTTTTTAGTGCATGCGCACTCGTTCCCAATCCAGAAGGAATCGTCAAAAGAGCATAGCTGAATTGCTTGCTGCTGAAGAAATATCCATTAATATGCCTGACGATAACCCACCACCCCCTCCACCCCCTCCCAAATCTGAAACTGGGGATGCAGCTCCCGATCTCCGAACGATGGAGGAGCTGTGTCAGCCTACTATGCAGGGGAGGGGAGGACCCATTGCACCACTCACTATCAGTTCCACGGATTTTGGACTCAAGCACCACATGATCCAGCAAGTCCAGAATTCGTGTCAGTTCCACGGTTTACCGGGTGACGATGCAAATAAGCATCTCGATAAATTTTTGACCGTCACCCAGAGTATGAAGCAGAATGGTGTCACCGATGACGGCCTTCGCTTATACCTCTTTCCATATTCTCTCACTCATCATGCTACTGCCTGGTTTGATCGTCTCCCGAAGAATTCGATCCACACTTTTGATGAAATGGTTACCAAATTTTTAGCAAAATACTTTCCACCATCCATGGTAACTAAGTTGAGAAATGATATTAGCAACTTCCGACAGCTTCCCGATGAGTCCTTATTTGAGGCATGGGAACGCTATAAGCTTGCAATTGATCGATGTCCCAATCATAACATGCTTCTAGTCACCATCATAGATACTTTCTACAATGGTTTGACTCTCCGTCACCGTGACACGATCAATGCTGCTGCTGGAGGGACCTTTATGAAAAGGACCCCCGAGGAGTGCTATGATCTCATTGAGAACATGACTGCCCACCACAATTTCTGGGATTCCTCAGCTGAGAGGAATGATTCATGTAAATCTGTCAATCCAGCCTCCTCTGAAATAGCTGCTCTCACTAGAAAGATGGATGACTTGTCCACTGCTGTGTTGAGAATGCATCAATCTAATCAGAACATCAATAATCAAGTCAGAGCTGTCAGTCATAGTTGTGAAACATGTGGTGGTCCACATCCTTATACTGAGTGCCCAGCCACCGGTGGCTTCACTCACGAGAACGTATATGCTGC
Source organism: Artemisia annua (assembly GCA_014162995.1). Lineage (NCBI taxonomy): Eukaryota > Viridiplantae > Streptophyta > Magnoliopsida > Asterales > Asteraceae > Artemisia > Artemisia annua. The sequence goes on along the minus strand of LBNU01016345.1, from coordinate 7,635 downwards.
TCAAGGTTCCTACAATGCGGGGGGGTAACTCTTACCAACCATAGGGGGACCGTAATCTCTTAAGCTATCGTTCCAACAATTTTCTCAGACCACCCGGATTTAATCAGTCTCAAAACCAAAATTCTCAAAACCGGAACCAAATTTTTCATCAAAACCAAAATCGAATGAACCAAGGTTTTAACAACCAAGGGAATTTCAATTCCGATCATAACCAGGGCTTTCAGAACAAAGGAAATTTTCAAAGAAATCAAGGTCATGGTAATCACGGAAATAATTTTCATAATCAGGGTAATTTTCAGGGAAACAATTTTCAAGGTAATAACCAACATCATGGGAATTTTCAAAATTTGATTGGCCTCAAATGGTCAACTCAAGCCAACCACGGAGTACAGTGTTTTCCCAGGTCATTATGTCCCAGCGAGGTGTGAAATTGTATTTTGAACGAATTGTGATCGAGTGAATTTGAATGGTTAAACGAAATAAGGGATTGAGTGTTACACTAAGCAAATATGAATGAAAATGACCTAAACAAGCTATATTAATAATAAAGTAAAACCAAATAATCCTAAAATGCGTTAAAAACCTAAAAACGTACGTTTAAATTAGAAGTTACGTAAACGTATGAAATAAAAAGTGAAAAGTGAGCAATGAAAATCCTACGGTGATGAAAATAACTTTACTAAGATCCGAATGATAAAAGAAAATTTTAAAAAAAAGAAAATTATTTTTTTGACTTTTATATTATGAATTAATTACTAATTAAACTAAACAAAATAATTAAAAATACTAAATTTTTTTTGAAATTTATGAATTTTTCTTTTTTTTTTTTTTTTTGGAAATTACTTAATGTTAACAGAAACGAGAGAAAAATTTGAAAAGTTACAAAAAGCTATCAATAAGCTGTGTATAAGCTTAACAAGTTATATAAGCTAAAAGGTTAAACTACTATATAAATAAATTTAGGAAACAATAACCTTGAGAAGAGCCAGGTTCTTGCCTACAGTCCTACTTTTTGCAGTTGGTGTTGAGCCTTGAGGTGTGGTTTCGTGTATACATGCTATCCGAATGACCCAGGTTCGAATCCCACTTTTTGCACCTTTCTCAAACTTTTTTTTTTTTTTTTTTTTTCTTCTTTTTACAAAACTAACTAACAACCAAAGATAAGCAACTTTAATAAAGACAACTTTTCTAAAAAGCTAAAATAAGCTGTGTGGGAGCTTATTTACACCAACAGTTGGTAAAATGGGTTCAAAATGAGTTTTTGAGGTTAATAAGCTATCCCAACAAGCTACAAGCTAATCCTAAAGATAAAATAAGCTAAAACTTAATGACACAAACTTGAAATGAACTCAAAAAAACAAATAAGCAACCTGAGATGATCAAATAAGCAGAAACAAGCAATAAGCATTAAGCAAAACCAAACAGTCCCGATTTACGGCACCTCATAAGCCAACCAAAAACAATTCTAAAAAATAAAATAAAAATAACAGTAACTAGATAATCTACTAAATAAGTTACAATCCAAATCTTAGCTAAAAAAGACTTAAAATGAAGAAATGAAAAATCAAAAACTTTTTCTGCTGTAGAAAACGTGTTTTTGCAGCCCGAAAGTGGTTGATTTAGCCTTGTAAAAAAATCTAAAAATTAAAATAAAAATACCACTAAGTAAACAATATAGAAGAGTACATTTATCCCAAAATTTATCAGATTTGGTTGAAAATTGAAGAAATGAAAAATAAAAGATTTTTTCTGCAGTCGAAAACTTTTTTTGACTCTTTATGATGAACTCTTAGGTTGACTTTTTTGAACTTCTAATGATCCTAAATGATTAATGAAGTAGTGTTAAGCTGATATGAAAGTGAATTGAGCTATATTAACAACTAATGAACCTAACTCTATGATTTTGCAGGTTATGATTCTAACTGTGTATGTAGTAACAAGTTGCTAAGATAATTTTGACTTATGAAAGTCAATGGACCAGAGGATGCTCACTTGTGGAAACCTATTGTAACCAAGTTTGAACCAGAAAGAACTACTACAAGGCTTAAATGAGGATTCTACCTAAGCTACTAGTTGGTGACAGTGGAAACAAAGGATTTTTAGAAATCAACTCAAGTATCTGAAAACTATTAGAAAATGATGAAATTTTATGCAAAACAACTAAAATAAGTTCAATAAGGCTGAAGGAATTTGATTGAATCAACAAAAGTATCCCAAACCTCAAAAGCAAGCTTGAACCAAACACCCCCTTAAGTATAGAAATAAGAGATTAAATCTACATCAGGCTAATTTGGTTCACTCTTTTGGACACAGAAGTAGTAGTAGTACTCTAGAAACTTTAAATAAGCAATTTAACAGACAGAATAAGCAGTCTAACAAAAGCAATAAGCAAATGGACTAAAAAGCTAAAAATGGACAGTTAACAAACAAATTCTAAACAAAAGTCATCAAGACCACAAAGTAAGCATAAAAGGCATGTGATATCACTGACAAGCATAAATAGACTGAATCAACTCAAAGCTACAAACATGTATCCTTTCATCCTAAGCTTCCCATGAAGCTCTAAACCAAAGGACATCCTTAATCCACCCTGCTGCTTGCTTTTTTTGGTATTTTTGAATTTTTAACTAAGTCATGTAAAGATGGAATGCAAAGGTTAAAATCAACTAGTACTGATCCAATATGACTTATGAAACAGTGAGTAAGCAAATTTAACAACTTTTAGCTAAAATGGGAAATTTAGAAATTTTAAGCAATTTTGAATTGAACAATGAAAATGGAATCTTTGATTAAATAAACTTGAAACTACATTAACATAACTGAGATTACAACTTGGAAGTTTAAATTAACATTTAAAAAGACAGTTTACACTAATTCAACATGAAAGGCTAAACTAAAAACTACTAACTAGCTACTAAAATCTACTACCCCTTTTTCTCTGCTTCTTTCTTTATTTATAGCCTTCAAAATGGCCTCCTGGTGCTTTCCCACTATCAATTATAGCCCTAGGAATAGTCAAAGATGATCCTAGCACTTGATTGGCATTTTTGGCGCCAAAATTATACCACGGGATTGCTACTTGGTCTGATAACTTGCAAGGGGAAGAGGAAGCATTAATTGGGCCTTGTCTTGGAGTGTTTGGAGTGAGCAGAGGTGGTGGGCAAGTGGTGAAGGAGTTGCAGGTGGTTTAGAGGGAAACCAGGGAGGGAGATGGTGGTTTTGACCTGTGGGTTTGACCCTGGTATTATAAACGGGGTGTTGGGTTGGATAAGGGTAGTGGGTTATTAATAAGAAAAGGGTCCGTTTATTGGTTTAGTTAATATTTAAATGGGCTGACCCGGCTCATTAAAATGGGTCGGGTTGGCCCATATAAATATTATTGGGTATTCGGGTTCGGTTTTCCATGCTCATTCCAAAAATGTATCCCGGGGTTGATTTTGACTTCGTCTTGATTTAACAAATTGCATGTACGGTATCGCGTCAATCCGAAAAATGTCCATTTTGCTTCGTTTTTCCTTTGTTTTCAATCTTTTGTACCTGAAACACATAAAAACACAATCCAAGGATATTTGCAGTATTATTTGGTATATCTGTGTGTTTTTAGCTGTTTTTACAGTTCAGATGGGACAAAAATGATGAGTATTTACACACTCATCACCTATATTACAATTTTTTTCCCTTCAAAATTTTAAATTTAGTCTTCTTATATCCAAAACATGCATAAAAATTATTGTACTATATGCATCAAACACTTGTACAAAGGATATATATATGCAATTATTCACTTTTGGAAGGATATATATGCAATTCTGCCTTTAAAAAAAATAGTTTCAACATGATAGGTTATGTTTTATGTATTATGAGAAGTAAAATAAGCCTTTAATTTTGATTAAAAAAATCAATTTAACTTGCATATGATTAGTCAACATAAACCATCGTCTTGAAAACAACTTGATCTTAATATGTTAATAAATACTACGTATTTCTTAGTTGATTGTTAAACCTTTTCACAAAAACCCCTTTACAAAAACACACACTGTCACCACAGCAAACCACCAAATTCGACCCCCATCACCCCTATCGAAATAGTATGTTTGTTACAGTAGATACTAAAAGTAAACTACAGAAATATATTGCAATTCATATATGCTCGAATCTAGATGTAAAACGAACAATCTTAAACATTGTCAACGATCTAAGACCCACAAACAATATGAATAGATTTTCAATTTTTTTTTTGAACGGTAATTGAATTAAAACCAAAACTCTCTAGCAAGGAGCTAGAAGAGAAATTATAAAGGCGAATTAAGCCAAGAGTTCCAACAACTAACTATACTACCTCTACTCTTAAGCCAAGAAAACGAAAAAATACGGATATTATCAAAAAGATCACTTTTCCTCATCGGGTGATCATTAAAGGTAATGCTATTACGAAACCTCCATAAGACCCACAAAGTAGCCGCTGAAATGCATACATACGGTCTTTAGAAACTTTAGAAGCTCTCCAATTATCGAACCAATGTAACCAATCGGAACTAGAAAAGAAGGATGGCATATTAGTGTTTGACCACATACGAACAAGACGCCAAACGCTAGAAGCCGTATCACAACCGAAGAAAACATGATCATTAGTCTCCATAGCAACATTGCACGATGGGCAAGCAATAGAAGTAATTTCGATCCCTCGCAAAGAAAGATTTAGACGATTCGGAAGCCTATCAAGAATGAGCCACCAAATGAAAACATTTACCTTACGAGGAAGAAACTTAGACCATCTGGAACTAGGATGAAGCGATGGAAGCAAGCAATTGTCAATGTGAGATCTCGTGGCTTGGACCGAAAAAGTATCATCGACAGAGATTTTCCATGACCAAGTGTCAGGACCGTTGTTAAAAGAAACACGCCCTATCTCTGATATCATAACATCAAGAGCCTCGACATTTCGGCTTCCTAAATTTTGCCTACTCCAATTCCAAATCCAAACGCCATTGGAAAAACGGTCCGCAAGAAAACAATTTGGGTTAGAGTCCAAGTGGTATAGTCTGTTGTATCTAGAGCATAAAGGCCCGTTTCCATCCCAATTATCTTTCCAAAAACGAATGGCCATACCGTCGCCTACTTTACGACACAAAAAATCTGACGGGGTAATATCACGAGAATGGAAAGTAGAGTAGGAGGAAATAATGGAAGACCAAATACCGCTACTGTTGCAGCCCTTCAGATCAAAACCGGCTTCATCACCATGAATAGCTTTAATCACACGAACCCATAAAGAGTCCGGGCTATGAACGAAACGCCATCGCCATTTTTGGAGAAGAGCTAGGTTGAAATCTTTTAGACTACCAATCTCCAAACCACCTTTATCAAAGGATGCCAATATATTGTCCCATTTGATCCATGCCAATTTTCTTTTATCACCACTGCCTCCCCAAAAGAAAGAAGCCCGTCTGGATTCTAACGATTTGAGAACAGATTCAGGGCACTTGAAAATCGACATATAATATATGCCAATACTTCCAAGCACAGCTTTAATGAGAGTTAAACGGCCACCAATAGAGAGCAAATTAACTTTCCACGAAGAGAGTTTAACACAAAAGCGATCAATCAGACGATGCCAATTAACAAGAAGATTCATATTAGAGCCAATTGGTAATCCAAGGTAGGAGAATGGAATATTACCAGAAGAGCATCCGTGTCTCGCGCCATGTTTTCAGAGTCTATCGAGCTCACGCCAAGGCCATAAACTTGAGACTTAGAAACATTAATTTTGAGCCCTGAAGCAAGATAAAAGACATTCAAAATTCTGATAATGTTGTCCATGTCTTGCTTGTTCCAATCGGATATAATCACCACATCATCCGCGTTAAAAAGATGTGAAATATTTAAACTCGTATTTCCCACCTTTGTACCACGAAGAAGGCCAGAAGAAACCGCTTCTTTTAAAGCATAATGTAACCCTTCCATAACAATAATGAACAAGAAAGGGCTTAGAGGGTCTCCTTGACGAAAACCGCGTTTGATCGAGAATTCACAAGAAGGACTCCCATTAACTAAGACACGCTCGAGCCGAATGAAGACACATTTGAATCACCTCCTCCATTTACTACCAAACCCAAGACTCGTAAGCATATGATCAAGATACTTCCAGCTGACAGTGTCGAAAGCTTTTTCAAAATCGACTTTAAACATCATAAGCTTTCGATTCTTCCTTTTATACCACGACATAATTTCACCAAGCATTAAAGTACCTTCAAGGATTTGTCTACCCGATATAAAAGCCGATTGCTCGTGACCAATCACTTTATTAACAACTTTAGCTAATCGATTAGCTAAGATTTTCGCGATAATTTTCAAATTGCCTCTCATCAATCACGACATATACGTTAAACAAAACAAACTTTTTTTTTGTTTGTGAAAAGGAGAAATATTATTAATCACAAAAAAGAGAACACAAGACTCTTTTAACACCCATGGACATACCCCATGGTGTTTCTAAAGAATCTAGTCACAAATAAAACTCGACAAACTACAAGCATTCTATATCCTAATTCTAAACCTCTATACTAACCATCCATATTCATATCAGATACATACATCATGCTAGCTTTATACATCTTCACTTAGTACTATTTGTAGCTCTTTTGATCTTCACTTTCCGTGTATTCTCAACAGCTTTAACTGCATCAGTATCTTTTGCAACAAAGCTCATTATTCTCCATGTTATACTATCCTTGGCATTCTGTACCAAATCTGCCACATTTTTTTTGAACAGAATCTGCCACATTTCTCTCACACTTTTTGAAGATTCTGGCATTTCTTTCTTGCAAAACAAAAAAATTGCAGCTCCCAGAACCAATCTTCTCACTATACTCCATATATTTCTGTTAGCTTTCAAATTGGAGAATTCATCAATAACTTTGTTCCAGTCAAATGAGAATTGTCTGTCAAGTAGTTTCTGCATACCTTCCCAAACCTTATGTGTAATTACATTTGAAAAATAGATGTTCATGGGAATCCAAACATTGTTTGCAGAATACACATTTCATACCTCTGTTTGGATCCCACACAACAATTCTATCTTGTGTCAGCAGTCTTCCTTGTATTGCTAACCAAAGAACAAAAGAGTGCCTGGGTACATTTTGTGGAAACCACACCAAATCATTCCATGAAATTCTGTTTCCTTGGCAGCATAAATCTTTCCACACTACTTTAGTTGCAAAATTAGTTCTATTTCCATTATTGGTTATCCACACAGATTTATCTTTAACATCACTGATCAGTGTAGGAATATCATAATATGTATATTATTAAGGTTAGGAAATTTGACATACCATTCCACAGGCCAACACCAGGTGCCATTTTTAATCAAACTATCCACTGTGCAGTCATTACTTAACCTTGCATTGTAGATTTCTCTAGAGGATATAAACTCACTCAAAGGACTTTCATTGCACCATTTATCATGCCATACTGAGATTGTCTTACCATTACCAACTTTATAGCCAATATGCATTCCGACTTTCTCCCTGAGTTTCCGAATGTTATTCCAACCAACACTGCTATTACTTTCAATTGGCACTTCCCATACATTTCTCCCTTTTAGTTTCTCCACACTGATCCACTTTACCCACAGTA
>LBNU01016344.1:0-18089 GCA_014162995.1 Artemisia annua | reverse complement strand
GGTAGTACCAATAACCTCGAGGGAATGATGTCTAAGTTTATGGCATCTCAAGAAGCTCGTATGGCTAAGTTCGAATCCGAATTTAATCAACAACAAGCGGAGATGACCAATAAGATAGACAACTTATTGAAAGCATTCAACAACCAAGGGGTGCCATCATCAAATAAGGACGCTAGGAACACAAATAGCGGACCTCAAATCAAGGACCCCTCATCCTCCAAACATGTCCATTTTGTCAATGTTGTCACTATTAAGCCAATCCATGAAAATGAAATAGATAGTGAACATAAGGAGGAGATTAAGAAATTTGAGGAGAGTGAGAAAAAGGAAGTAGAAGAAGTAGATGATGGAGAGAACTACTTCGATAGGTTACCCACTAAGGAAGAACGTGCATACCATAAAGATCTATTCGATGACCCCGAGACACCTTACTTCCTAGGTAACCCAATCATCAAAATAGGTGACCCCTCCAACATCAATATACCATGCAACATAGGTCACTTGCATGTTTGGAAAGCGTACATAAATCTTAAGTCTCCCATAAACATCATGACTAGAGCCCACTACAATCTAATAATGAAAAAGCAAATGGGACTTAGGACATTTCCTAGCTCGGGATGGATAAGCAACTTTGTAGGTAGAGTTAGGGGACTACATGTCTACGTAGGAAATTTCACTTACGTCACCGACTTCGTGATTGTTGAGGATATTCGTCCGGTAGTTCACTCATGCTTAACTCAAGTAATTTTTGGAAAGCCATTTGTTGAGGCCTCTAAAATGAATTATGACCCATCTCTAGGGATAGTTAGGTTCAAAGACGAGACCGATGATGTAGCTTACCAAATGCCATATAAGATAGAGCAATACCGACTCTTGTCAAACACCGAGAAGGAACAAAAGCAAGCGGTCTACTATAGGAATGATGAGGATAGAAGTAGAGGAGTAGACTATGTTATGAGTAGGATATTTGGGTTCTACAAAGAATGCTTGCAACTAGGTCTGGAATACAAGACTAAACCCGAGGATGACCTAGAGACCGTGACCAATAATGAAGTCACGTAATAGAGAGTGACTTTGAGTCTAGCTACAAGACTCGTTAATAAAGAAAAGCGCTTCTTGGGAGGCAACCCAAGCTTTATTTGTTTTGTGTTTGTTTGTTTGAATTTATTTGTTTCCATATGCATGTTTTATTTTTATCATTATTGATTCATGTTTCAAATTAAAATTGTGAAAATGCTTTATTTTATTTTTAACTTCGTCTTACTACATATAAAGGTATTTTACAAAAGATATGTGTAAAGGAAATCTAAATTTGTTTATAAGAACGAATTGGAACATGAATTATAACGATGTAAAATAAACATGCATATTAGTATTTGTTAGAGTCAAATGCTTGTATCGAGTCATAATGAAATTTTACAGGATTCCAGGAGTTAAGGTATTTGTTTTTCCAGAAATTTTCCGGAAACTAAACATAAGAATTCTGTCAGATCAATTCTGACGGCGTCAGCCTTTGAATTTCAGAAAACGTTTTAAAATTTAGTTTTTCTGTCGGATTATAAAAATTACTGCACCTCTAATTCCAGGAATCTGCAAAATTTTCATTCCACAAGCATTACATCCTTATATAGATTTTGCCGTCGATTTTATACGAGGTTTGCCTAGTTTGTTTTCTCAGGTTTAACAGGTTATTTTGGACAAGAAGGTGAACATGGAATCAAGTTCATGACATCAAGCTTTTGGAGTCACTTTGAGCTTGGAGCTTTTACATCATCTTGGAAGAAGATCTAACCATGTTACCACTTGATCCACATCAAAAATCAGGGGAGTATTTGTTTCATTCTTTCTTTCTCTACTTTTACATCTTTTATGTGAACATTGGGGACAATGTTCGGTTTAAGTGTAAGGGGGGTAAATGAAAGCGCCTTAGAAAATGCTTTTACGCTTGATTTTTGTTTTGTCTAATGGTACTTGTGTAATAAAACCGAGAGAAACATTTGTTAGGGCAATTTTAGCGCAAATTTAAAATTTTTTACAACATTTAGAAGTGATACTTTAGGAATAATAAGCGTCTCATGGATAGGGAATTGTATTACTAGCACAAAAACCGTACCACTCAAAAAAAATTTCCCCCAAATATGTGAGGTTCACCCCTAGAATTGTTAGGAAAAGCATTCATTTTTTATGCTTGTGTGTGTACCGGTAGCTTATAGATTCTAGAACTTGCGTTAGGACCATCCCAAATCCACAAGTGAGACTACATTCGTGTAGTTAGATTTACTACATGATAAGAGGCATTAGGATAACCCTTGTTTTATACCCGTATTATAATTACATTGACTTCATTGGTCAAGTAATTCTCCCACACCTTAGCGTTGTACTCATTTTTAGTACACGATACCCCTAGTACACCCCTCAGAGCCTATCTTTTCGTTTCTAACTTTAAGCATTTTACTTAAAGGAAGAATTTGTTTACAATCCACCCCAAATGTACACCCAAATCGCCTTAGCCTACCTTGTATGCACTCATCTTTAGTGCATTATTGTGAAAACATTTGTTAAACCCTTAGTTAATTATCTTATTACTTACATGGTTGCTAAGTCGAGTCATATCCTTGTACATATTGTCTTGGGACGATTGGGACTCATGGGTAAAGTACTAATGTAATGGAGTAATGGGGAAGAAGTCGATTATTACCCCCATATGTGCGTTAATATTTTAAAGTACTTCAAGTTTTTCAATTATCTTAATTCGAGTCGTTAGAGTAGTTTATTGTAAACTATGTAAAAATTCAAGTGTAAGGGGAGAACCGAGGCCCCTATGATGTATTATTTTGGATGGTAGGGCAAGTGTGTATGCAAAAAAATAAATAAAAAAATAAATAAAAAAAAATCGAAAAAACAAGAAAAAAAAATTGGAAAAAGAAAAGTAGAAAAAAAAACATACGGACTACCATCCCGTTTTATTTTATCTTTATTTATGTTTTTGTTATTTTATTATTAGCTTAAGTCGAGTCGAGTCTTGGCTTAGCAACGCCACTTTGTGCATGTATTTGATCAAGATAATTAACTCGCCACCATTAAAAAAATACCCTTTATTCCAACCAAACCGTGTTATCATATCCCTACACCTAACGTTACAACCCTTTATAAAGCCCTCTTTGATAGTTTATCTTAGGTGCTTACGCCTAGTGGAGGAGGATTTTGATCCTTGCCCAAGCCTATGGTAATCTATTTGCTATGACAGGTAGTGAGTGTTATTTTCCGTTTCCATTTATGAGATATAAACTTTATGACATTTGAGAGATGTGAGAATCCAAACACTATTTGTGAGGTGCTAGTGTATGATTTCCGTGCTTGTTATGATTAGGGTCTAATAACTATTTGTTGTAATTACTTTTATATTCGTGTTAAATGACCCCTAACTCATATTTTGATTGGAATAAAAGCTCATTTGCTTGAGGACAAGCAAATCTCAAGTGTAAGGGTATTTGATGAGACGAAAAGTGTTACGCTTTTAGGGGGTCATTTAAGCCCTAATTCGTATAAATTTGATCAAATATTGCCCTAAATCGTTCCTTTTGTCATTTTAGGTACTTTGGAGAGGAAATCTGGAAAAGAAGCTATTTTGGGCGTTTTTGGAGCATAAAAGTGAAGAAAAATACTAAGTCTCAAATTATGCTGGAAACAGTACCTGACGGCGTCACGTTCTGCTGTGTGACGGCGTCACGCTCTGATAAAGAGATGGATACGAATTTTACATGAGACACCCCAGAGAATTTTTGTGACGGCTTCACGCTTTGTGACGCCTAGGCCGTCACGTTATGTGGTAAAGGGAGACGGCCTGGAAGAATTATAAGGGGACGGCGTCAGAAGTGGATCTGAGCAATCCGAATTATAGTTTGGCGGCGAGGTGACGGCGTCATGCACTAGAACGTGACGCCGTCAGCTTGTAAAATCTATATATACTTTTCTAATTTTCATTCATTAGTGTGCAACTTTTGGGAAGAACCCTAGCTCGTATTCCACAGTATTTTTAAGGGTTTTTCACCCTTGAAACCTTGATGTTCAATTAAAGATAAGTCTTCTTCCAAATCAATCAATATGTCTATGTGTTGTTTGATTATATCTTATGCTTGTCTGTTAATTAACATGCTAGGCTAGGTCTGTATTGTGTTTGCTTAGATCTAATGAAACCTAGCTATTGATTATATGTTGTTGGTTTGCTTGTGATTATTGTGGTTGGGTGAAGTCGATGTTAGGCTTAAGAAAACTGGCTAACCTCCTATACGTTAACTTGCTTGAACGTCTTAAGAAATATGAATCGGATGTGTACTACGATTACTTGGTTGTATTTAATGCATGATCGAATTCTAATGATCCCATGTTAGGAGCTAATATCGGCTCGACATAGGAGTTAAGTAGGAGCTTATAGAGTTAGGGAAGATCGTACATGGCCCTACGAATAGTTTAAAGGAATACAACCCGTCATCCACATAATCACAACAAACCAATTAACATATAAAAGATAGCTAGGGAGTAAGGAAATCTAATAAACACATATTTCTCATTTATAAGTTTCACAACCAATTTAATTTTCTTGTTATTTAATTTTATTTGCAAAAGTAGATATTTGGGTTAGTTGGCTAGCAACTAATTCCACCCACTCCTTCCAAAACCGAGATTTTTATTTGCTTTCATAAAACATAAAAATACAAAAGAATCATCCCTCAACCCCTAGACCTAATTAGAGTAGCTTTTCAAGCCTAACGACACTATTCCCCGAGAGAACGATCAATCCCCNTATAATCTGCCATATCAGTGATCACATTGTCTCCAAAAGACATTGTAATGTTGGAATTTTAGTTGGGTCTTTGACTTCTGGAAATGGGTGTCTGGACAAGGGTGTGTGTTATTATGGTGTGTAAATGTGTTTGGTTTGTGGGTTAATTGGTTTCGCGTGAAAATAACTAGCGTATCAGAAAAGAGAGGCTCAAGTTGCGAAGCATAGTTCTTAGTTGCTCCCTAAACTATCACTCTTGGTTGATTTAACCATAGTGTGGTGATAAATGTAGTTTACCTATTATGCCTTTGAGAACATACCAAAAGATGAGCGTTGACCGCGACAAAAGTGGTCAAGGGACGCATTCGGCCTCTAATTCTCATGTTTTGGATGCCACACGACATTTTTAGAAAGGTAGGGTGCATGGCGGTGCTTTGTGGAAAGTTCAGGGACCAACGGTGTATTTTTGTCAAAAATCATCAAAAAGCTCTATGGATATCTAACAATTATGGACTACATTTCCTCTTTGCAAAATTACCATGAAAATACAATGCAGCTACAACCTCACATAGAGCTTCATGATACTATCATAAAGAGGCATCATCCAAAATTTTAAAGATCATATAATGCTTTATCCAACACACTATCCATTAGAATTCCTAATCATTTGACAAATCAAGGTAGTTTATCTTTCATGACTTATCTTATTTGTCACAATGATTAAAAACCTCATCACACAGCCTTGAATTGCATATATTTCCATGAATCTTAAACTTCACTCCCCATTCCTCTGCTACTTTCCTCCCAACAGAGTTTTTGACTTACAGTCTCATTAATTGAAGTTTAACACCATTTCCTATCACTTTCAACAAACAATCCCATCCAATATTCCTAGTATTTAACAATCTGCAATTCCTTTCCTTTCATATATTATACACATTAGCAGCAAGACAAATTCTTCTTATTATACTCCTAATTGAATTGTTGCATGTCATATTTCCCATCTGATTAACAATATCATCCCATTCAGTAGATTAAATCCTTAACTTCAGTTTGTTTAGCATTGTTTTCCAAATCTTATTAGAATAGTCATAATTGAAGAACAACTTATTCTGTGAGTCCATACATTTCTGGCATAATGGCCAAGGCATATGTTGTTTGTTCCACTTCATCATTCTGTCTTAAGTTAACAGTCTTCCATAATACAAAATCTTATCTAGGATAACACTAACTGAACCAAACAAACTTCCAACAAACTATATTTATCTTCTTTTACCTCATGTCATCCCAAGCCTTCTTAACAGTGAATACATCTTCTTTCCCATTTATACTTCTCCATTTGTATTCATCATTTTTAACAACAATAAGACAGGGAATTTATCATACCACTCTATAGGCCATTTTCGTTGTCTTTGATCAATCATATTAGCAACAAAAATTGAGCTTTGAATCCTTGCCTCATATAGATTCATGTATGACACAGTATTGCTCAAATGCCCAAAAATCATTCCATTTATCATGCCACATCAATATATTCATCCCATTACTAATTTTATAGATTATATCTTCTCAATTCTAGAAAAGATCTCCAAGTATAGCTATCTTGTATGGTTACATTTTTGGTGGCATAATCATAGTTTACTAGACTCATTTACATTTGAGTATTTTTTTTCTTTAGTATGGATATTTGCTAACTCGAATTAATATGTATGCGAATATTAAAATTGCTGATTAGCTAAGATGGATAATGTTGCTCCCATGTAATTGTGACTTAGGTTATGTAAAATTGTTTAGTTTACAATTTCATTATAGTTTTCGTGTTCTAAAAATAAGCAATAATGAGAAAAGACACAACGTATACTTTTGAAAATATATTTTTTTTACTTGAATTGAATCAAAAACACTGTAAAATGAATTGCAAAATATACACATAAATTGAAAGGACAATTTGTTGCTCTCGAATTAGAAAAACTTTAACTAAGTTTGGACTTTTAACATGAAATCTTAACTCACTGACTGGATCTGGGAGTTCTACGAGTTCAAGTTGAGAGTAAATAACTAAATACTATTTTTAAATATTTCAATGATGCGGAAGATATATCTGTTGGTCTGATATATTTGTGCATCACCATGAGTTGTATGAACAAAAGCTAGAGCAAATGAAAATAACTTATGTTCATTATAAATAAAGGTACGGTTACACAATCTTGACCTTGATCAACTAATAATACATGTTTGTACATTACAACTGTATCAGTCTCACTTTAGAGGTTGAAGGTGAAGGCTTTTATGAGGGATAGTTGCAGAATACTATCCCTAGTAATGACAAATGCTTCTCTTCAAGTTATGGAGAGGAAGATCCCACTTAGAAGAGGAAGTGTATTCTAGAGGTGGAATCCGTTGCCTATCACTACTACTAACCTCCCTTTTATAGACAAAAGGATATACACTGTTAGTAGTTACAATAATAGTGATAACGCTCTAATTATACATATTTCTCGAGCATTATATTATATGTTTTATGATCATTTAGTGTGAACTTTTGGTACTTAATAGCATAAAATAAATGCAGGTTCACTCTCGGATGCTCTAAAGCAAGAAACATCACAAAGCCTTACTATTTCACCACTTGAAGTAAATAAATAAGAAGTCTACTATGTTAGTCTTTTATGCAAGCAAGTGCGCCGGTTTTCCAACTAAGTGCGCCGCACTTGTCCTCTCGGTCAAAGAAAGTCAATAAGTAATATTTAATAAAAGTGCACCGGTCTTATATCCGATGTGCATCGTACTTCCTCTGCATTTATGGAACTTTGGCGCCAAGAAAATAGCTAAGTGCGCCGCACTCACAATCAATGTGCGCCGTACTTTTCCTATCAGTAAGCCTATAAATAGAGCTCATTTGCAAGCATTTGAACTCTCCACTCAACAACCAATTTTCACTAAGTAAAGATAAGAAGTGCTACGTGATCCTGAGCCATTGGCAGACGTGAACGAATCAGAACAGAGGGCGTTATATACTTGTTGGTGTCAAACTCTTGGTTACTTGTGACACTTGTGTAATCCATTTGATCAATCCAATCCGTATGTCTCTTTTTTACTATTTAATCATTTCTGTTGGTATGAACTCATTAGCCATTAGAGGCTAAACCTCTTGTGATTGCTTGGATATGTGAATATAATAAAGTGACTTATGATTATGCTTTGATCTCTATCAATTTCAAGTTTATGTTGTGAACTATTTCATCTCTAGTCTTACCACGTTTGAGTATTGAAACAGGTTGAATATAACGTGTTGGGATAGGTCGAAAGAACCAACTTGTTAAAAGCAATTCTAGGAACTTGTCTACGTTTATAGCCTTTGAAAGGAGAAATCCACTTAGGAGAATTAATAATAATCTAGACTTGATATGGAATACTATCTCGAGAGAAATCACTTGATGGATAAATATGAATCTTGAATTGAACCTACAAATTATGAAATTGCTCTTTTGACGAAAATAGCTAAGTTATAAGTTGTGCACTACTACATTATCAAACTGAGATCAAACATAAACATTGTCACTAGATTATCTAAGCTATCCAAGCAATCATTCGTTTTATCATTTGAATTCTTCATATTATCATAATCGTTGTCTTGTTTACTAATCATTTATACTTAGTAACGAACGAACTAAGTCCCTGTGGATACGACCTGGTCTTACCAAAATCTTATACTACCAACGAGGGTTATACTTTACCTGTGTGTTTGGTTTATTAAAATCGGTGAAACTAGTATTATAAATTTAAAGATTTCCTTACACATCAAATAGTAATATCTAAACTAGAAGCAAACTGGAAGTAAGGTACATGTGTGCTTTGTGTGGCTTGGGTTTCTTTATTATGCTGAAAAATCAGGTACATGCAAGTTGCTTTCCCTGCTATCGATGAGTCCTTATCTTCCCAAGGGTTTTCTCGCTTTTGCTTTAGCTCAAATTACTCTCGCCTAAGTGTGGTTGAGTACTTCAGTCAGCTCCAAGGATACACTTTGCAAGTATATTAAAGAAATACTCTTGAGTGTATCTGATACGTGCAACTGNGAACTTTGTTTATGCAAAGTAAGACTGATGTGGCTAAGAAGATATACAACATATCTGAGGAGTTATCCTCAGATATGAGAACACTCAGTGAGTCCCTTTAAGCCGCTATCCTTCCATTTAGTGTCCTTTTACTCTGACTTCTCTGAGGTTCACTCTAAGCTGTTTCACCTAAGAGTCATTTTCGATAGCTGATGATGATCAGCTGTGTTGATCATTTAGTCACAGGTAAACTTTGCTCTTTGGTTTACATGTTAACTCTATCAGATAGAGAGTTGGATCTCTGATTTAATCAGTTATCCTGAACTTAGGTTGATTTAATGTTTCAAATACTTGTGAGGGACAATTGGGTCAGAATTTGACTCAACAATCTCCCCTATTTGAACATAAACTAAGCCTAAGTTTATCAGAAGTAAGTGAGCATAACGGCTTCTTCTTACAATTAAGACTGAAAGAAAATATAAACATCTGATTCTAAGGTGGTTTGAGTTTATCAGAGGTAAGTGAGCAAACATGCTTCTTCTTACACTCTGATTTACACCAAGTTTATATGTATCTATACAAGTGGTCTTAAATATATCAGAGATAAGTGAGCAAACATGCTTTTTCTTACACTCTGAGTTACAACCAATAATCTACATATAATTTTAATCAGAGTTCTGGTTTCTTCAGTGTTCTTCAGATGTTTGGCTATATCCTAAAGCTCAGTCTTGGGTCTTGTTTGTTACAAAGACTCCAAGTCATAGAGATTCTCCTAGAAAAGGATGCCAGGCTCTTCTCTTTATTGGAAACTAATCTTCCAATGTAAGGAATGTATCCTTTTGGTCTTCTGATTTCGAGACCAATTGAAGGATCATGTTATGAGGTATGATACTAGTAGTTTTTACTAGGTCTTCAGGGGCCAGGGAGATTTTAGGAATTAGTCTTGGTTCAGAGGAAGGGCATGTGTTGACGTGTGCAGTTGCTAGTAGTGACTAGTATACTATTTTACAAATTTACATTTAAACACAAACGATAGTGGTATCAATCTATCACTCTTTCTCTGATGTTCTTTGTTGCTTCCGATTCTCTTCAATCCCTGATTTATCAGTGGCCCTGGGTTAAGGTGTCAGCTCTATTGTTCATGCCTTCTTACCCTTGGTCAACTTCCGCATGATATCCTTGAGTTACAACTCATACCTATTTTTACATCAGAGATTAGAGTAGTAGTAATTGCTATGCTATCTCTCCGATGTTACTGAAGCAGAACATTCTTAGAAGTTTGAGTTAATCAAGTTCAGTTCAGCCTTCCAAATTTAAAGGCTGAAAGTTCCTTGTTTTCAGTATTATTAGACTATCCTATGTTTGATGATAGTCAAGGATTCAGCTATTCGAGTTTTAGTTGTCCCTGCTGTTATAAGAATGTAGGAATAGCCTAATATCTATCAGTTAGTAAGTAAGCATAGAGACTTCTTTTTACTAACCGATTTACAACAAAGACTACGGATAGATTACTGAAGTCCGAGTCTTTGTTGCTTATTTCCCCTTGGTGATGTTTCTTGAGGATCAAGAATGCTACGTATATAATGTAATCCCTAACACACCTGATTTACCTTCAACTGAGGATATCTTCATACTTCCCCTGAATCTCCAAGGATTACTAGCTCTTGATGCACCTTGAATTTATAGCCTCTTTAGCTTATTTCTTCGAAATTCTGGCCACTAACGAGAGTAACCATTATATAATTAAGGGCTACCACACTTTCTAGCTCGTGAGATGTCTGATGCTCACATTTTCTAGCAGACCTTGATGCAGATATTTTTCAAGAAGAAGGCATCTACACAGGGCAAGAAGTCCTGGTGATGATTATCTGATCATTAGGACTTGCAAGAAAGTAGTGCTAAGAAGAGTGTAGTTTAATTAGTTGGTTTATAAGCTGCGGCTGCTTCTTTGTAGACAAAGAGGTTTATTTGACCTTTTTCTTCTAGAAGAATGGCTAAGGGAATCTTTGGAGTGTGGATTTTAGGTGGGGCTTTGAGTATGGTTGGGTTTGAATGTTATTAGCCGTCATTCGAGAATGGCTTGCTATTATTGGTAGTCATTCAAGAACGGATCTAGATCATAGGAGTGATCCACCCGCTCTGATACCACTTTTTGGTCCGATATATTTGTGCAACACCTTGAATTGTATGAACAAAAGCTTGAGCAAATGAAAATAACTTATGTTCATTATAAATAAGGGTACGGTTACACAATCTTAACTTTGATCAACTAAGGTCTAAGAATACCCATTTGTACATTATAACTGTATCAGTCTCACTTTAGAGGTTGAAGGTGAAGACTTTTATGAGGGATAGTTGACGAATATCATCCCTAGTAATGACAAATGCTTATCTTCAAGTTATGAAAATGAAAATCCCACTTAGAAGAGGAAGTGTATTCTAGAGGTGGAATCTCTTGCTTATTACTATTACTAACCTCCATTATATAGACAAAGGAAGATACACTTTTAGTAGTTACAAGAATAGTAATAACTAAACTAGAAGCAAATTAGAAGTAAGGTAAACGTGTGCTTTGTGTGGCTAGGGTTGCTTTAATGTGCAAGGTAAACGTGTGCTTTGTGTGGCTAGGGTTGCTTTAATGTGCTGACAACTCTGGTACATGCAAGTTGCTTTCCCTGCTCACGATGAGTCCTTATCTTCCCAAGGGTTTTCTCACTTTTGCTTTAGCTCAAATTACTCCCGCCTAAGCGGCGTCAGCTACAAGGATACAATTTGCAAGTATGTTGAAGAAATACTTTGAGTATTCTGATACGTGCAACTAGTTCGTTTGCATGGCTTAAGATGATATGTCATTTTTTCAGACACCTAAAGATATTTTTCAGTTCTTTAGGCCTTAGGGGTGTGTCACTTCTCTGCCCTTCTGTAACACCTCCAACTCAAATATGGCAGCTATCGTGCTGGGGGTATTACGAAAATAGAAACCAGGCACATTTATAGTAAACGACCACAACTCGGGACGTTTGAAATGTGACCAAAACATATCATTCGATTTACAAACCGTTTAGAGTACAAGTACTCTTTAGTCAAAGTTGCAGCGGAAAAGTAAATAGAGTTTGCAGCGGAAAAATAAACAAAGTATAGCAGCGGAAATGTAAAAGACACAAAAGGTTTGACGAATGACATGTAAAAATAGGGTAGTAAAGTAGTTAAGCTGCCGTGACAGAATACCACTCCAGCCAATGCCACTCCTCCACGCCCATTATATCATCATGCCAAGCTAAACATCATTACCTGAAAATACATGCTTAAAAAGTCAACACAAAGGTTGAGTGTAATCCATAGGTTTAAAATATAAAGTTGAGCACAAGGTTTAATCATAAGATATGAGCAACATATGCTAATATCGGGTAATCAAGATAACAACCAATGTATAGAGGCATCCCTGTGCATATAACATTGTTGATGATGCTAAGCTCATGACACGCAAACGTTAACCACAATCATAATATCAATATAACCGCGGAATTTCATAGTATAACAATGCCCTCAAGGTCGAGCACTTGCCATTTACTCGACAAATCGAATATAGTACACCACAATTTGCCTATCTAGCAAAAGGAGTGGGAGGGTCAATTCCTATAGCGCTATATCCCTATATTCGCGTTCACTCGCAAGTGATTAATGGTTCATGATCTGAGGGTCTTGCATAGGCAAGGCAGAGCTACTTAGCACATCGTCAGGAAAGCATACCAATCAGGAAAGCATACCAAAAATACTTGTGCTCAGAAAACATTTAAAGCATGTATCTCACCCCATGGGTTTATAAACATTTAAAAGATAAAAAGTGGGGCTATGAATCACACCTTAACAACAGCAGGTAACGAGATATATATGTCAACCAAACAAATACGCCTCACAGCAGACAATCCTCAGCACAACCTAATCATATAAATATCATAACTCAGCAATAGTACTCGAATACTTTAATAGTTAATGCTTGAATGAAGTTTTATAAAAGATGATGGCGTTTGAAAGAAAACATTTTCCAAAAGTAGTCTCGTGTGGAAGAAAGATAGAAAAGAACAAGTCGGCGAACCTTAAAACATATGAGAAAACAACAAAGACTCGAAGAATACTCGTCAAAAGAAAGGAAGAACAGAAAAGAATAAAAGACACGAATAGATAAAGACAACAATTCCTAATAGTCTCGGTATTACCCATTTCCCAAAATATATTAAGATTATATTTGATAAAGTATAGTAAAGATAATAATTAATTTTAGTAAATTTCGGCATGACCTGCCCGTTTATAAAGCATTTCCCGAGTCATCGACTCTTTTAAATACAAATAACGTTAATAATAATATAAGTGTAGATATTAATATGATTGGATATATCATTCACGTTGTCCATTAGTTGTTCAGGTTTATCGACCATTTCGTATAGTTCGGGTTCCAGGTACGTTAAGATCTTTAAGGGCCTAACGTACCCTACCGTCTCGTGTACCAAAGGGTCCATAAGTCCAAATAACCATAGCCGCAAATCCAATACGTCCAATACAAGTTCACAAGTCATAATACAAGTCATCAATGCGGATATCAAATCCATTATTCAAATAAGTAACGATATCAAGTTATATATATATATATATATATATATATATATATATATATATATATATATGTTTCCGTTTATTATTCCGTTTCACTAGTTTAACGTTTAACGTTTAAAGAAATAATAATAATAATAATGATACTAATAGAAATGATAAGTTTGTAAATAGAAAATATTAATAATAGTAATAATAATAGTTTACGTCTTAAGTTTATATTAGAAAATATGATGGTAATAATATTTATAAAAGTGAGTTTATTATTAATAATAATAATATTAGTAATGTTAATAATAATAATAAGGTTTTAATAAATATGTAACCAAATCCGAGACTAAGTAACCAATGGTCCCGACAACATAACCAAAACCATATCCAAAATAACCACAACAATCCCATATCTCGCCTCAACCAATTATACCATTTCTAATCCTAAACCCGTCACTAACTTATAACCAACAACATCAATTCGCATAATCACTTCGGCTAACCAAATCTCATTCAAAACCAAATATAATTAACCCAACTTACCCACAACAAAATAATAACAACCAAATACCACCCACCACCACCACCATGGTTCGGTGGTGGTGGCTAGGGGCTGCCGACACACGGAACGAACCAAACGGGTCCAAAAACATAATCCAACAACCAAAATATTACTCCCTTTGCTACCCAACTCGTACCAAACACAACCAAATACAAAACCTCACCGAGTCAACCGAGTTGACTTGGTGAGTCAACCGAGTCGACCCACAAATCGGACTAAAATGAAGTTCCCACACGAGTTTTTCATTTAAACATTTATTAAAACTCATTTTAGTTAATAAAAACATAACCCAAATCGGATTTATATAAAAAATAGAAATTAGGGTTTTGTTATTTTGGGTTTTGTTAAACGAAAACATGTGAAATATGGGTGGAGGGGGGTTCGGTTACCAAGAGTTCGCCGGAAAACGTGTTTGGCCGGAAAATAACGAAGGTCGAATGTTTCTTTTCAAGATCTAGGGCGCGTGGGTTAGATTGAAGCAAAACGGGTTGCGGGGATGAGTCGGGGGTGTCCCGATCTATAAGATGGGATAGGTGGTGTAGTAAGAGGTGGCCGGAATATTTTCCGGTGACCGGAATCTTGGCCGGATTCTGGGTTGGGGAAGAATCGCCGGCGGGTAGAGAGAGAAAGAGAGGAGAGAGAGTGAAAAGGTGTGTGTGTGTTTTTGTGTTTGTAAAAAGAGGAAGTAAATTATGGGGTATTTATACTTAGAAGTTTAGGGAGGTTTTGGGATTTATTAAAGTGTAGGGTGTTTTGTATAAATAAACTCGAGGGACCACTCTTGCCAATAGGCTAAACTTTTTATAAAAACGGTTCGGGACTCGAATGACATAGCAAACGGACTCAAAAAATTACGAAACTTGCGCCATCGTTCACGAAATAGTTTTTCCAATAAAATCAAGCATAAACTTCAGAGTTTTTCTCAAACTCAAAATAAATCAAATAATTTGGCAAATGAAACAAATTCGAGTTTTTCTAGGTTGTGCTGAGTAAATCAAGGAATAAATCCATTGGATTCGCGCCTTTCCAACATGCTCATACATCTTTGACGTTGGTGCTTTCATACATTCATAGCTCTTATTTCATTGTTGCAGATTCTTTGTGTTGACGTAGAATCCTTCTTTGAACATTGGTTTACTTTAGACCATTGTCTTTCCATTTTGTAGATTCTTTCAATCGACATAGAATCCTTCTTTGACTTTNGGCAAATGAAACAAATTCGAGTTTTTTTAGGTTGTGCTGAGTAAATCAAGGAATAAATCCTCGTTCCTAATATATCTCACGCTCCTCAATCCAATTTAACATGCTTTAAAGTTTTAGAACGTTTCAGGCTCTAAAAATAGAAGTTTGGCTAGGATTAGGTTTTAGGAAAAATACCAGGTGTTACACCTTCGTTTAGCTGACTCCATTATCAGGTGACAAAGTTTTCATTCAATTTTAAACTTTGTTTATGCAAAGTAAGACTGATGTGGCTAAGAAGATATACAACATATCTGAGGAGTTATTCTCAGATATGAGAACACTCAGTGAGTCCCTTTAAGCTGCTATCTTTCCATTTAGTGGCCTTTTACTCTGACTTCTCTGAGGTTCAATCTAAGCTGTTTCACCTAAGAGTAATTTTGGATAGCTGATGATGATCAGCTGTGCTGATCATTCAGTCACAGGTAAACTTTGCTCTTTGGTTTACATGTTAACTCTATCAGATTGAGAGTTGGATCTTTGATATGATCAACTATCCAGAACTTAGGCTGATTTAATGTTTCAAATACTTGTGAGGGATAAATGGGTCAGAATTTGACTCAACAAAATCGTTTACTTCGACAAACATTCTCTTAATATAGGCATTTGTACGAGGATGTCACATGTGCTTCTTTTGAAGTGTCGAGCATTGAATGAACAACTACATCTTTTAATTTAATGTTCCTATTCTTGAGAAGCAACCAACCAAAATTTTGTGAACAGTTGAAATGCTCGTATTGTTTTTATATTCCTGAAGCCATACGTAGTATAGACCTGTATGTCCATATTCAGTATGGGCATACCTAAAGCCATACACAGCATAGACTTGTATGTCCATACGTCGTATGGGAGTGATGTAACAATTCCTACATTTTCACCAAACTGCACATTCCCATTTTCGTAAAACTTGAAAATTTGGAATTGTATTTTTCAAACATATCATCAACAGTACATATAGGATTCATACACTTGTTGTTAGTTTGTGGATATATTTAATATACGTATGACCGGATTCGAACACGAGCCTATGGGATTGCACGCGTTGCGTATGAGATTTAATTATATTAAGTCACAAAATATTTATATGGTCGAACAAGGAAAAAGGAGGGAGTTGAGTGTCGAGTTTTGGAACTTAAGGAGGTGCTAGCAATAACTTGTTGGACAAGATTAAATGCTATATTACTACACCTTTGGTCTCATTCTCGTGTGCTACTAGAACCAGAAAAGCAACACTAACCCTTTCTTTGGTAATATATGTATCGTATCTTCAATGTGATATGTGTGATTTTCATTCTTTCCTTTATCCATTGTATGATGGTTCGACTGTTACAAAATAATAAAAGGGTTTCGACCCCATTTATTTTGTACAAAGCTTAGCCTTGTTTGTTGAGTTCTTTATTCGTGACTTGAACTAGCATTTTAATTGAATCGCTAACAATACACGCGTACATGATCGTAGAGAAATCCTACTTTGGATTTTTAGTGGTTGCCTATTCGACTTTGTTAGGTCACCATGTTATAGCATAAACAACCAAAGATACTTGTATGTTTAAGAAACAAGAATAGAGAAGAAGAAGAAGAATAATATGGAAGGAACTCTACTAATGATATGATAAATATGATAATGTATTATGAGAACCAACAAGCCTTAAGCAAGGCTTACACAATGTATTTATAGGGGAGTCCAAGGGTCTCAAGTTTCATCACCATACTTTACACTACTAGCCCTTGGACTTCCACTTGTAGTAACATTACATCATAAACTTTCATAACAAAAAACGTTTAAACGTAAAGCATAATAACATAAACTAGCAACCTATCGTAAACTAATGACCGACACTTGAATAACGTGAAACGTGTTCCTAACAATCTCCCCCTAAGGGTCGGTCGTCAATGGTGAATGGTTGCTTTGACGTCATCTTCTTTACTCTTGAACTTTGGCAATTGCTGGACGTCACAAAATCGGTTAGATTAGGCAAAAAATTCTTTGCTCTTCAATCCTTGTTCCTTGTTGTTGAAGTGATGCATATGATGTAGTGATCTGCCTTTGGTCACTTCTTCGACTCAACTTGATGGTACGCCATTCCAACATGCTCATACGTCTTTGAACTTTTATGACTTGTACTCAAGTAATTCCCGATCATTAAGTAAGATCTTTGTCTTAAGACTTTGTAGATTCCGTTGACGTTGAATCTTTCATTAACTTTGAGAAACTTTGATCTTTCTTTGACTTTGTATAACTTAGAACTTTTCGGGAGGTCTCAAATCCATTTTAACATGCTTTAAAGTTTTAAAACATTTCAGGCTCTAAAAATAGAAGTTTGGCTAGGATTAGGTTTTAGGAAAAATACCAGGTGTTACATAACATACATCATATTTAGAAATCCGTCCCGGATTTAGTCTAGGTCACCAGTCCCGGTTTTGAAGAGTTTTGTGTACTTGCGTTTAAATTCATCCTCGCGTTCCCAAGTGTACTCAGGTCCTCTCTTGGAATTCCAACGAACTTTCACAAGAGGGATACGACTCTTCTTCAATCGCTTAATCTCGCGATCCATAATCTCAACAGGTTCTTCCACAAAATGTAACTGCTCATCTATCTCAATCTCATCAAGCGGGATCACCGCAGTTTCATCAACCAAACACTTCTTCAAATTGGACACATGGAAGGTAGGATGAACTCTACTAAGCTCAGGTGGAAATTCCAACTTATATGCCACAGGACCAATCCTCTCTACAATCTTGAAAGGTCCAACATACCTAGGGTTCAACTTTCCTCTTTTACCAAACCTAATCACACCTTTCCAAGGTGATACTTTCAATATAACCCGATCTCCTACCTGAAACTCCAGGG
>LBNU01016339.1:21375-41416 GCA_014162995.1 Artemisia annua | reverse complement strand
CTTTATCAAGCAATTTGAATCACTCAAATTCGATATGATATGAGTGAGATATCGCATGTTAAAGATGACATTTTAGTCATTTTTGTTGCACACCACGTGTTTGATGAAATATCTAGCTTAAATTTTTAGTGTTAAAATTGCGTTAAATGCATTAATTTTTGTACCACAACGCATCACTAATCGTTTTATTAATATAAGATTAAAAAAATTATATTTTTTTAATTATATTTTCATTCCGTAATGATCAATTTTATTATATGTTCATCAGTTTATTTAGTGCAATATTTCAGAGCTTATTGTCAAAATTCAGATCTGTGTTGAAATCAGAAATCAGTTTATTGTATGTTCATCAGTTTATTTATAGAAGTTCTTTTTCGCAGGTTTATCAATTTTATTTAAGAGATGTTCATCAGTTTATATAATAGAACTATAATAAACTGAGTTCTGTTAAACTAAAATAACTTGTCGATACCAACCAACCAAAATCACTTGTCGATACCAACCGACAACTGATGGACAAAAAAAAACTAAAATAAACTGAGTTCTATTAAACTAAAATAACTTGTCGATACCAACCAACCAAAATCACTTGTCCATACCAACCGGCAACTGATGAAAAAAAAATCTAATATTTATACAATTCATCAATTACATCAGATTGTTCCAGAAACTATTTAACCATACCAAGCAAGCAAATATTCCAAACATTCATCAATTATATCAGATTGTTTTCACTTGACCAGTGTGTTCACTTTCGAAGAAGAGCACTAGCTTCTTCGAAATAAGCGCTGGTACGTTCGCAAATAGACTTCTTTGACATCGTTTGGAGCATTCTCTTTTCTTTCAGACTTAAACTTTGATATTCATGAACCTCGCTCTCCACTATTTTTCTGTTCTCATTGGAATCGGACAACAGAATCTTTGCTAGGTACTTCTTTCTCAAGTCTTCCATCTATTTGTCTTGTTCGTTTCCTTCTCTTACAAATCCAGCATCGAATCACTAAACCATATGTTTCTTTACTTTTTTTTAGCTTTTTTACCCATCCAATAAAACAAATAATTGTGAAACTGATGAACCTACTGAAACCAAAATAAACAAAAAAATCGAAATAAAAGATGAAGCCAAACCAAAATAAACACAAACTCACTAGCAATAACTGATGATCCTACTTGCACAACAATTGATGAACCTACTTTCAAAAAATACTAGCAAATAACTGATGATCAAACACACTAGCAATAACTGATGAACCTACTTTTCAAATAACTGATGAACCTACTTTCAAGAAACACAAACACACTAGCAATAAACCGAAGATTTTCAACATAAGCCACAATGCCAGCTATATAAGTTGAAACAAACACCAACGCATTAAAATAAACACAAAATCACTAGCAATAACTGATGAACCTACTTTCAAAAAATACTAGAAAATAACTGATGATCAAACACACTAGCAATAACTGATGAACCTACTTTCAAATAAACACAAACTCAATAGTAATAACTGATGATCCTACTTGCACAACAATTGATGAACCTACTTTCAAAAAACACTAGCAAATAACCGATGATCAAACACACTAGCAATAACTGATGAACCTACTTTCAAGAAACACAAACGCACTAGCAATAACTGAAACCAAACCAAACCAAAATAAACACAAACGCACTAGCAATAACTGATCAACCTAATTTCAAGAAACACAAACGCACTAGCAATAACTGAAACCAAAGCAACCAAAATAAACACAAACGCGCTAGAAATAACTGATGAACCTAATTTTCAAATAACTGATGAACCTACTTTCAAGAAACACAAACGCACTAGCATTAACTAAAACCAAACCAAACCAAAATAAACACAAACATACTAGTAGTAACTGATGAACCTACTTACACAATAACTGAAATCAATATAAACAAAAATGCACAAGCAATAACTGAAACCAAACCACAACGGCAACTATAGAAGCTGAAACAAACACCAACTGATGAACATTAAAAACAACTATAGAGGTGGTGTTTGTTTCATCTTATATAGTCGGCTTGTGGCATATAAACCGAAGATTTTCAACATAAGCCACAATGCTAACTGTATAAGCTGAAACAAACACCAACACATTAAAATAAACACAAACTCACTAGCAATAACTAATGATCCTACTTGCACAACAACTGATGAACCTACTTTCAAAAAACACTAGCAAATAACTAATGATCAAACACACTAGCAATAACTAATGAACCTAATTTTCAAATAAATGATGAACCTACTTTAAATAAACACAAACGCACTAGCAATAACTGATGAACCTAATTTTCAAATAACTGATGAACCTAATTTTCAAAAAACACTAGCAAATAACCGATGATCAAACACACTAGCAATAACTGATGAACCTACTTTTCAAATAACTGATGAACCTACTTTCAAGAAACACAAACGCACTAGCAATAACTGAAACCAAACCAAACCAAAATAAACACAAGCGCACTAGCAATAACTGTTGAACCTACTTACACAATAACTGAAATCAATATAAACAAAAATGCACAAACAATAACTAAAACCAAACCACAATGACAGCTATAGTAGCTAAAACAAACACCAACTGATGAACATATAAAACAACTATAGAAGCTGAAACAAACACCAACTGATAAAAAAGATCCTAATTCTTACGCATTTTTTTTGTACTCTCAAATCTTCATCATTTTCATTTGTACTTTTATTCTTTTGTAGTCTGTTACTTCTTCTAGGTTCTGAAAAAATAAATTAATATTAAAATGACAAATGCTAAAATTTTTTTAAAAAAAATCAATTAAAATTAAAATGATAAACCCTAAAAATTAAATTAAACTAAAATTACCAGTTTGATTCATCTTTTCGAGCAAAATCCGTTCGTTTTAACTGTAAATCGACTGAAATTTATAAATTTTGATCGGAAAAAACCCTAAAAAATACCCCCAAATATGAGAGAGAATGATCAGTATTCTATGAGAGAGAATATGAGAGATTTTAATTCACAGAGTGAAGGGTGGAAATGAGAGTAGGAGGGAAGATGATAAGATGGATTACTTTTGTTAAATTACGAAACAACCCTTTTTTTAAAAAAAAAACACGCGATTTTAAACCCTGGCCATGAGATCTATTTTTAGATAAATGTGGTATGATCGGACGGTTGTTAACACTTTTTAATTTTCACCCTCTTTGCAAGGGATCGCAACTCTTAAGTGAAAAATGTTGTTGAAAACTTTTTTTAATACAAAGTATATGCCGTCACACCGTATGAATACATTGCTAATTGTGATCAAAAGAGAAAAGTTAATTCCCAACACTTTTTTAATTGCATGAGCTAATGTGAAATATCTAAATTTGGAAATATTGTGATAAGAAATTGTTGAACAACTTCCTCTCCCACACGCCTTTAGACCTCGACAAAATTGATAAACTACAATTTTAGCACGAGTTCTAATAGTTTGTATAACTTTTTATGTTCACCCTTATATACTTTCAGGAAATAGGCGCGTACCCTACAGGGCCGTTCCATGGATTTCGGTGGCCCTGTGCGATAAATTAAACTAGGAACTATTGATACGGAATACTTATTATATGTAAATGAAATGTTAATTAATACACAAATTGTAATAAAGAACCTAGACGCATTGCCTAAGACTGTAACTCACAACAGTGTTCTGATCGACATAGTAAAAACAAAATAAATTCATAGTTGGTATTCCAGTATCAAGTTAGAATAATTACTACGCATTAGAAGCTTAAAAATTAACATCAAATAACATTCACACATTATTCCAAAATGTTATATAGGATAATTGAGAGAACAAAATGTCCAAATTAATTATTCCTATTGATGGTCCTCTTGTGTTCACATTTTTTTAGCATGTTGTCACCCTAATTATCATCCTTTAACAGAATTAGCCTACCTAAGTAATTAACTATGGGCTTTTATTGGGTTGAAAACTAAAAAAACATGTCTATATCCTTTATGTATATAATGGACTTGCATTAGTTTGAGGCCCTCTAAAATCGGTGGCCCTGTGCGCCCGCACTTGCCGCACATGCCAATCACCGGCCATGGTACCCTTATTACGGAATAAATACCTACAGTGAAAATGTAGCTAATAATAAAAAAACTAAAAGAGAATTGTAATCTCTTCGTCTAAAAATAATTGTTTACAGACAAAAAAACACACCAGTTTAAAAAAAGCATCAGCATGACAGCTTTTTCTTTCTTACTTATTGTAGAATGACAGTTTTACTCTTAACTAATTAATCTAAAACTTCTTTAATATTGTAATAATAACTTTAAGTGAGGTTAATATAGTAAACTCGAACTATATTCTTTATCTATTTTTGAAAGTGGATAATTAATTTGAAACAACCTGAACATGAAATGAAAATGTGGACAATAAATATGGAATGAAAGGAGTAATAAAATTAGACAAATTAAGTATTGTATTTGAGGAACATAATTGTTGCTCAAATTGAAGTTGTGATGTAGTGGCTAGGAAAAATGCAACACGCTTTAAACTGCTACTCTAGCACTCCCCTTATGAGTTATCCTGGTTGGTGGTATTATGGCATGAGCTGCTGTTGGGAGTATTCTTTGTTGATTCAAGATGGACATCTGATTGTGTTATGCTGATATGGATGGTTGCTGGAATGGGATTGCTGATGATGTGGTTTACTGAGTTCTAGTTGCTGGTTGCTGATTGTTGGTTATGTTCTGCTTTTATTAGACTATTTATTGTCGTTGTATTGTGTCCTGTTATTAGTTTACTTGATTGTATTTGCTTCCTACAGGAATATGTCTGCTATATAGTTCTGAGTATGGTGATGTTTCACAGTGATGCTGATTGAGTTCATTGTCCAAGTTGATGCATTCAGAGTACTCTTGGCTATGTAGTTGGATTGTGTGTCCTGTAGGTTGCATAGTTATCTTGTGAATTGTTGTTTTGAGCTTGGAATCTGTCCACAGCCATTGTTTGTTTGTTCTTTTGCATTGTACTTTTGGCCTTTGTGGCCCTTTCTTAATAAATTTACCTTTAAGAAAAAAAAATGCAACACGCTATAATTGGGAAGAGGAAGGAGAGAGAAGGAAAAAAAAGAGACTATTAAGTCGTGACTTTGACTTTTCTAAAGCCAACCTTTGAATATGCATAGAAATTTTGACCACCTTAGAACATTTGCGTTTTCTAAAATATCTTCTCTATTTGTGGCTATGCAGATTACAGCATATGATGGCCTTGGTATATATATAGAGCATATATAAGCGCTTTCAAACTCGCGCACTCGATCAAGGATGGAAACGGTGGTCGTAAACAATGAAACCAAGAAACCTCATGTAGTATGCATACCGGTTCCAGCACAAAGCCACATAAAATGCATGCTAAAACTAGCAAGGGTACTACACCATAAGGGACTCGAAGTAACTTTTGTCAACACACAATCGAACCACAAGCGCCTTCTTAAGTCTGCTGGCTCTCATGATCTTGAGGATGCTCCTGGTTTCAACTTCAAAACAGTCCCAGACGGTCTCCCTTCTACTTCGGATGCTGACAATATACCAAGTTAAACATGGCGTCAACTCTCCAACTATCTTGCCACCAATTTCTTTCATTCCTTTCTTATTCTTGTAACTGAATTTGAAACACCTGTAACTTGTATTATTTCAGACGGTCTCATGAATTTCGCCAAAACATATGATGTAGCTAAGACGCTTAATGTACCAATCATTCTTTACTGGACACATTCTGCCAATGGTTTCATGGGATATTACCAAGAAAAAGTTTTAGTGGAAAAAGGACTTGTCCCACTTAAAGGTTAGTAATATACATCTTTTAATCCCTACATGGCTTACCAACATTTGTGCACATGTATTTAATCCATTTTGTTTTGTTCTTTGCAGATGAAAGCTATTTGACAAATGGGTACACTGATAGGTTATGGATTGGATTCCTGGAATGGAAGGAATTCGCTTAAGGGATCTGTCTCGACATATTTTAGCCACTAAACCTGATGATCATCGATTAAATTTTTGTCTGGAAGCAGCTCGGTCAGCAGACAAAGTTTCACACAATATTATCCATACATTTGATGAATTAGAGCCTGCTTTAGTTAAAGAGCTCAAATCAATCTTTTCTCAAATATATCAGTTGGGCCTATGCAGTCACTTCTGAATTAGATTACCAAAAAGGACACCAATAACTCTAATTTCAACGGCTATAGCTTATGGAAGGAAGAGCCTGAGTGCATCCAGTGGCTCCTGTCTAAAGAACCAACATCTGTGGTGTATGTCAACTTTGGAAGTTTAGCAGTAATGTCTTTAAAAGACCTTATAGAATTTGGTTGGGGACTTGTTAACAGCAACCATTACTTCCTTTGGATAATAAGAACTGATTTGGTTGACGGGGGGTCTCTAGTTTTGCCGCCAGAATTAGAGGAGGGGATTAAAAGGAGAGGCTTTATTGCAAGCTGGTGTTCTCAAGAAGAGGTACTCAACCATCCCTCAATTGGCGGGTTTTTGACTCATGGTGGTTGGGGTTCAGTGATCCAGAGCTTGTCAGCTGGGGTGCCTATGCTATGTTGGCCTGTTGATCAAGACCAGCGGATCAATTGTATACAGATGTGCAAGGAATGGGAGGTTGGAATGGAGATTGGTAAAAATGTTAGTAGGCACGAGGGTGAGAAGCTTGTAAGGGAATTAATGGATGGAATAAAGGGTAAGAGGTTGAGAATGCGGGCTATGGAGTGGAAGACAAAAGCGGAAATCGCAACAGCTCTTAATGGTTCATCTACATAGAATATCGAAGGACTTGTGCATGAAATCACCATGTTGTCAAGAAACTAGATTTCCATTATTACTTCATGTCTTTTCCGGCTATGTTTTCAGGTTGTATTTACCATATACTATGATAATCGCTACATTTTAATTAATGTGATCAAATAAATCCTTTATTACAGAAGGAGTTAACCACTTCATCATCTCAGGTGAGTTTCTACCTTTCCATCTAAACATAATTTTAGAAGTACGCAAAATCTATACCCAATTTGGTAAAGATTCTACCATCACACCTATTAAGTACAACATCAAAACAGAATTTACCTCTAGTTAGACGCATCTTGACAGCTCAGTAGCATGCTGCCCACTTACAGACTCGAGTTTGTTGGTTAAATAGGGTTTACAAGAGTTCCCAGAATAGGGTTAAGATAATCAATGAGTACCGGATATTCACTTGAAATCGTGGTATCACTTTCCAATAGAAACTATTCGACCCTATGCCTGGGTTACACGAATATCTCTATGGGATAAGACCAAGTGATGTTCTTGTTTTAGGTACAAAGCAAGAACAAGATGCGTATTTAGTGTTTAGGGTTTGATGTTAATCGTATATCCATGCAGAATGTTATGAAATCTATTTATAATAGAAAATACTCAAACCCTAGCCCATGGAATTATGTATAATTAACGGCCCATTAATTATAACATAATACTTTCCATAATAGTAGGAATCAGTGGTTAAAAACGGGCATCAGTACTTTCCATAATAATGAAGCAGTACTTTGAACAAGCAGTACTTTGAACAAAAAGTACTTTGAACGAGCAGTACTTTGAATAAGAAGTACTTTGAATCAGCAGTACTATGAATCAACAGTACTTTGAATCAACAGAATCCACTAGCAGCAGATTCTACTAGCATAACCACTATTGAGTCAAGGAATTCAGTGACCAAATGGGTGTATGCTCCGTACCTCCAAACCCATTACCAGGTGTAAATTAATCCCTCAAGTGCACTAAATTTTCCAACAATCCTCCCCAAATTAGTTCACTTACTTTGCATGAAATAATAAACATTAAACAAAACAAGTGTATAAATGAAAATATCCTGAGGATTGAATTTCCATCTTAGTACATATACTTCCAAATATTCGAGAATCAGGGTGTTCTAAGAATTGAACCCATCAACTCATTTGAATACTTGATGATAAATACACACAAGTTTTCAAACACTAAAATACTCCTGACACTATACAAGCCATGTGTCCATATCCAATTCATAAATGTTGTAAAAGCTAAAAGTCCAAAGCTTCCTGAAGCGGCAAAACTTCAACATTTACATAGGTGGTTCCTCTTTATTCATGCTCTTGCTTAGCACTTTTTCAAAGAAATTAACCATTGAAAAGTAAAGACTTCATCCTCCTTTCCAGCAGGTTCTGAGCACAACCTTGGGATGACAATAAAACATGTGCTCCAGTCCACTAAATGTTCAGCTTTCCACATTGAACTCAGCTTCCAAGTTTCCTCAGAAGGGAGTTGGGTGTCTTTGCATTCAGTGACTAAATTGGACTTAAACCCATCCCTTTAGCAGACTTTATGTAAGACCCAGAATTCTTGAACGCGAAAAATACCTAAAATACCCTTCAATTTTAAACTTTTGAAGAACGGAAAATGATTNGAGTGACTCTGGTAGACATGCCTTTGTTCATACGTGCTCTTTATTCTCTTATGATTATGATTACGTTGATATCTCTATGATCCTTCATTTGATTGACTTATGATATTGTTCGACCGTTCGTTGATCTTTTATGCATTTGACAGATGACATCCCTTTTCAGTAGGAGCTTTTGATCCATTTTTTTATATTTCTTTATGTTCCGTTTATTCGTTGTACATATATATCTGTTCACTGAGCTTTCGTAGCTCAGCCGCATTTCCTTTTCCTGCGGCAGGTTTTAGGTTAGAAGCTGGGTTTGGGTGAAGAGTGCTGTAGTGCTTTAGTGGACTACCCCCATGGACTAGAAGCCCATTTCATCTGGACTAGTTTCGGACTTGGATTAGTTTAAACTTTGTTTAGTTTGTACTCTCCTTTCTTTTATAGTTTTAGTATTCCTTTGTACTTTCAGATTTTTCCATTGTAACTAGTTGTTTTAAGTCTTCCGCTTGCGATGTATGCTTTGTTTGCTTTGATATGTCACCATATTGTAGCGCTCCAGACCCCCAAGTGTGTATCTTTGATGTGCTTCTGTTTTCTTCGGGGAGAAGAATGATGATAGCATGAGGTTGTGGATTGATTTCTGTAAGCTAAATCGTATCATGTTTT
Organism: Artemisia annua; assembly: GCA_014162995.1. Lineage (NCBI taxonomy): Eukaryota > Viridiplantae > Streptophyta > Magnoliopsida > Asterales > Asteraceae > Artemisia > Artemisia annua. The sequence goes on along the minus strand of LBNU01016339.1, from coordinate 32,289 downwards.
GTGTAAAGAACGAGATATTCCTAGAATTTCTTTTCATATTCGTTGTGATCTTTATGAGTATTCTGATGCCAATTGTATTGGCTACTGCTTTGACTATTCCTATGGATTTGATAAATCGTGTCTTTCATGAATACTTGGACAAATTATCATAGTATGACATATTAGTATGTTCAGAGACGAAAAAGAAACACGAGAATCACCTTCATTTTCGGTGTTGACATTTCTATGTTCGAAGAAGCTTTATGTAATATCCTCGAAGAGTAACTGTTGTAGGATGAAGAATGAGAGAAGAAGTTGAGAAACTGAGGAGAGGTTTTGTTTCTACCCAGGAGGAAGGAGATTTAGCTATGTTCTGGTACAACACGGAAGGATTTCTGGTCATACTATACATCTAGAACCGTAGGAGGTGAACGATATGACGCGCGAATTATGGCAGTCATGAAGAAGTTCAGGAGCAAGATGGTGGAAAATTAGCTATGTTAGAAGTTAGAAGGAAGCAGCTTGAATTGAAGCACACAGTTCTATCAACTCTGTTCATCTTAGTTGTACTAATATGAATAGAGTCTTGAAGCAGGAGCTGGGCGGAACAGATGAAGACGGTGATGATTACATCAGAGATTTCCACGCACAGGAGGAGAGACAACACAAGTGGAGTTACAGTGGAGCATTGACTTGGACTGCTTGCTTGGGAGATCGGCGGAGATTTTTCTTTAGGTAAAAGATTATCCAAGCTACATGACACACCAGCAGTGATCGTAACCAAGAATGGCATTTTGGTTCACACTTTGAGAAGAGGTGCAGAAGAGTTAGACGTCTTGACATTCAAAGAAGTTTTGTTTCGCTACACGTTAGATCTTGATTTCATTCCTATCCGTACGACTATTCTACCTTTTCGGTTATGTCTTTGATACGTTTTGATACTCGAATTCGTGATTGGGAACGTCAGTATGAAATTGTTACCCATCTCTTAGTGAGATTCTGGATACGTATGATGATTTGATTTGTACTCCTTCCACTTTGGCAAGTTCCTTTGTTCGTTCAGAATTTGGTAGGAGTTGATGAAGATTTATCGTTTAGCACTATCTCCGTTTTGCCTTGTAGGAATTTGTGTTTCTTGTATCTCCTTGTATGATCCCAACTATCATCTATCATATCTGTCATCTAATACGCATTGTTTTGCATTCGTTGGATTCGATTTGTTATGATCGGAGAGCCTGGGGCTATCCAAGTGTGTCAGGATCGAGTCATGAGAAACTATTTCGTTTGTGAAGATTTTGTTGGAAGAACCTCCCCAAGCGTGAGGCTAATTGTGACGTTCTTTTGTGATTTACTATGACTCCATTTAACTTTCGTGATTTCAAATTTCGCGGACGAAATTTTATTTTTAGAGGGGAAGAATTGTAAGACCCAGAATTCTTGAACGCGAAAAATACCTAAAATACCCTTCAATTTTAAACTTTTGAAGAACGGAAAATGATTATAACTTAATTATTTAATTTCGTTAATATTTGAACTTTATACATTATTGGAATGATAAAAGCTTATGATAAATAAATGGTACACGTTTTAAACCTCACTATCCGATTCTATAATTTATTTGTCACGACGTATGTGATCGTGTATTGAGTATACATTTATGATTGATAGTGTTTCCCTAATTTTGCTCCACTAATTTGGCACCTTCCTTTTTACTACTCCCCATCCCACACGTTTTTCCTTTTTAAACAATTACAAATATCACAATACGTATATTTGATGAAACAGAAATACATAACAAAACCCTATTGGCGGCTATTCCTTTTTCTGTTCTATTTCTGATCGAAGCCAAGAGTGAGCAAAGTATGAACCGTACGTGGGATTGATTGGTTGCTGCTGATCGAGGGTTCCATTTTGATCGGAGTGGTGAAGTCTCATTGGTGTCGTGATGTTGTTGTTTCGAATAGGGTCTGTGTTCGCGAGTTAAAACTGTTCGAAAAGGGTGGTTTTGGGTTGTGTCTCGGCTGGGACGTTTTGGTGTTCGACCCTTGTTTCTTTGGTTTGTCACGCATCAGGGTAAAGTATCGATCTTTGTTTTGTTCTCTTCCGTTTGATCTCAATATACACGCACTACATGTCACTTGATAACTAATATTAATCGTGGGATTGCATGCATGTTGTACGAAATAAAAGATCACATAAATAATGAAACCGTTTAACATGTCCGAATCGAGCTGCTGTTTGGACGAGTTATTCCCACACCATAACTCTTGCACCTTGCGCAATAATTATGTCATATTTTGGTCTAATGAACAGCAACATATATCACATATATAATATAGCCTAAAACATAGAATTATGCCAACGGACATATGATTTCATATACTGAAGTGAAAAAAAAATTGATATTGAGTACGAATGGTTAAAACAAGAGTAAGATGTTGGGTTGTGTTGCATGCATGGTCGTGGTTAAACATACAGTATATGTTAGCATGTGTATGTATTGTATGCATGTGAGAATAACGTATTTTGGTCGTCGCGGCTTAAGATTAATGTCAATGGTACGTTAATAAATTATGAACGACAGGGTCTAAAATTATCGTCTTAATATAAAATTATAGTATAAACATTAAAATAATTTTATTTGACATTTTTAACATTTGATTTTTGATAATTTATATTTTGACCCTAAACTTTGCAATATTGTCATAATTAATCCTAATCTATTAATAATATTTATTTGAGTACTTTAACTTAATTAAATGTTAATTGTAATCATTTATGACTAATCTTGCTAACTCGGGAATCTTTCTAAATATGTAAAGTTACTGATTCGGGAACTTACTAATTATGAAAAGTTACTATTTATGAAAACCTGCTATTTTTGAAAAGTTACTAAAAATGGAAGGCCGAATAAAATGAGTTTACGNCGTCACCGTCGTGCGTTAGAGTTTAATCCGGGAGACCGTGTCTTTCTTAAGGTTTCTCCATTCCGTGGTGTTAAGCGTTTTGGTATTCAGGGGAAACTCAGTCCGCGTTACATTGGACCGTTTGAGATTTTGGACCGCGTAGGTGAAGTCTCGTACCGTTTGGCATTACCTCCACAACTCTCTCATGTGCATAATGTATTCCATGTATCACTTTTGAGAGGATATAATTATCACCCGCTTCATGTGGCTTCGTATCCTTTAGACCAAATTCGTGAGGATTTATCTTTTGTTGAAGAGCCTGAGGCTATTCTGGAGCGTCAGGATCGGGTCATGAGAACTAAGACCATTCCGTTTGTTAAGATCCTTTGGAAGAACCATCCCAAGAGTGAGGCTACTTGGGAAATGGAAGAGTCTATGCGTGCTAGTTATCCACACTTCTTTTCATGATTCGGTACGTCTCGTTTGAATACCTTACCTCAATTTCGTGGACGAAATTTCTTTTTTAGAGGGGAAGAATTATAACACCCTAAAAAAATCTCAAATATATATTAAACTTTAACCTAAGTATACATAATGTGATACTTGAGCGATTATACATGTTAAGTCACAAAACTATATGATATGTATAAACTAATTTTGTTACACGCCTAATACATCTAATATGGGCCGAAATTTGAATGTTATGTACAAGTATACCCAAGCCCAATCCTAGATAAGCCATAATCTTGTTAAACTTGGAAAGACATCACAATTACACGGCAAATCCCTTTTTATTCTTATCACCAACACGTCTCCCCTCCATCCCATTTAATACCGTATATTCTCTAAACCAAAACTAAGAAAAAAAAATACCCTAAAACCTCACACACAAAAATAAGCGGCTGTCCTACTCTTCTTGGTTCCATCTCGTTTGAAATCAAAGGGTGAAAAGGGTGTTTGATCGTGGTCTTGGAGTGCTTGGACGTGGGTGCGTTACAGTTCGAATAGGGTTCATATCGTGGGTTAAGAATTGTGCGAGAGGAGGGTGGTGTCTAGGTATTCGGCTGGAAAACATTGTGGTTCGACTCTTGTTTTGTTTCCTTCGTAACACGCCTCACGGGTAACTATATCTCTCCTTGTTCAATACGACTCCTCCTTGCTTGATCCTTGTGGTGTTTCGATTTCTATTTTGGTTGTCTTGTCGAAAACAAGAACACATAAATCATACAAAACCTGCACCTGAAATAACGATTAACTAATATATGAAATCGAACATGGACTCGAACAGTACAGCTTGTTCTTGTTATGTCTTGCTCGACTATATTGTCACATGAATTGATAAAGTAAGAGTTCACATGAAATAATGGATATTGCCACATGAATAACCACAAAGTCAGATATAGATGCATGCATGTTACGTAGTGTATATCAAATAAAGTGATAACCTGATATGTATATATATGAGCATATGTTAATCGAAATTATTTTGTGCATGGGATAAGAAAACCATTGTCCTTGTGTCAAGTTTAATGAATAACGAAAATGGTTTGTGGTCTTGTTGTGTTTCGAATCAAAAAGAAAGGAAGGGTCCTCGTTATTTTTTTTATTTGGTCGATTAAGGTTTTACAAAATAAAGAGGCACGTTGTGTTTATTAACGAAGGTGTGTTTGTTCGTTTTAATGTAACGATGTTTGTTTCGGCTTATTTAAATATTAAGATCTCGTGCCGTCACGGCATAAATATTAATATCGTGGGTACGTTACTAAATTATATAAAATGATAATGACGGGCCCAAAATTATTATCTTAATATTAATTTATTTAAAATAAACTTTAAATAATTTTATTTGACTTTTAATATTTAATGTTGATAATTTACATTTTAGACCCTAAGCTTATAATATTGACATTTTAAAACCTAAACTATTATATTGGTCATTTTAAACCTTAAGGTATTAAATTACTAATTCGGAAAGGTTACTAAATTGGGAACTTACTGAATATGGCAAGTTACTATTTTTAGAAAGTTACTTAAAATGGAAAGTACACTAAAACAAGTAACCTGATTCTATGAACATAAAGTAATACGTGATTATCATATTCGTGTAGATCCGGTGAAGCGGGAGTAGTTGTCATCTTTTTAGTGATCAACGTTGGTGTTTGTTTGCTTTCGTCAAGGTACAGATATTCTGCCCTTTCAGTAAGGGTGCTTTCTCTCTCATGACTTGATCCTTGATTATTGATTCGTTATCTTGATATGATTTCCTAAGCCATTGCTATGATCCCTTATTCTTTGATTCGTTCTTTATGATTCCTTGATATGATTACTTGATATGATCTCTTTGATATACGATTCACATTCATTTGATACTCCTCTGATCATGATTATGCTATGCTATGATTTGGATATGCTGCTATGATTCTATGTATGTATGTATGCTCTTATGCCCGAGTTTTCTAACTACTCATGGAGGTACCATGGGCGTGTCATCGAGGCACCGATGGCATGACACTTTCTGTGGAGGTGTGATTGATCCACGGCGTCCCCACTTTGTATGATATGATTATGATTATGAGTACTCCTGGCCATTTATGATATGTGTATACCTGTCCTGCGAGCAGGGTGCATGTATGTTTATGTATGTATGTATGTATGGGGGGCGTATGGATGCATCCTAGCACTTATGTTTATGTATGATGATGTGTATGTATGGTGAATGTGGGTAGGTGCTTCTCTACTCCTTCACGTTTGGGAGCTAGCTACTCCATGTGTTACCGAGAGGTCTCCCCTCTCTGTATCCTTTGATATATGATTATGGATTATGTATGTATGTATGTATGTATGAGACCTATTCGAGTGACTCTGGTAGGTCGGCTCGTGGCTTCCTTATGTTTCTATGTGTCTATTCGAGTGACTCTGGTAGACACGCCTTTGTTCATACGTGCTCTTTATTCTCTTATGATTATGATTACGTTGATATCTCTATGATCCTTCATTTGTTTGACTTATGATATTGTTCGACCGTTCGTTGATCTTTTATGCATTTGACAGATGACATCCCTTTTCAGCAGGAGCTTTTGATCCATTTTCTTATATTTCTTTATGTTCCGTTTATTCGTTGTACATATATATCTGTTCACTGAGCTTTCGTAGCTCAGCCGCATTTCCTTTTCATGCGGCAGGTTTTAGGTTAGAAGCTGGGTTTGGGTGAAGAGTGCTGTAGAGCTTTAGTGGACTACCCCCATGGACTAGAAGCCCATTTCATCTGGACTAGTTTCGGACTTGGATTAGTTTAAACTTTGTTTAGTTTGTACTCTCCTTTCTTTTATAGTTTTAGTATTCCTTTGTACTTTCAGATTTTTCCATTGTAACTTGTTGTTTTAAGTCTTCCGCTTGCGTTGTATGCTTTGTTTGCTTTGATATGTCACCATATTGTAGCGCTCCAGACCCATGTCGGGTTGGGGTGTTACACTTTAAAACCAAGTCTCTAGCCAAACCCTTCGTCAAGTGATCAGCTAAGTTTTGTTGAGATCTAACAAACTCTATAGATACCACCCCATTCATGATAAGCTCACGAATCATGCTATGCCTGACACCTAAGTGTCTAGACTTCCCATTGTACATCTGGCTATAAGCCTTTGCCAATGTAGCAGCACTATTACAACGGATAGAAATAGGTGCTATAGGTTTAGGCCACAATGGAATCTCAAGAAGCAAGTTTCTTAACCATTCAGCTTCTTTACCAGCAGCAGCTAAAGCCACAAATTCAGATTCCATGGTTGAACTGGTAATGCAAGTTTGTTTCTTGGATGCCCAAGAAATTGCACCTCCACCAAGTAGGAATCCCAGCCACTAGTAGACGAATTGTCTTCAGTGTTACTGATCCAACTTGCATCAGTATATCCTTCTAATACTGAAGGATAACCAGTATATGAAAGACTATAATCCATAGTTCTCTTCAAATACTTAAAGACCCTCTGAATTGCTTGCCAATGATGAGCACTAGGATTACTAGTATACCTGCTCAGTTTACCCACTGCAAAAGCAATATCAGGTCTTGTACAAGTCATAGCATACATCAAGCAGCCAATCACCCTAGAATACTCAAGTTGAGATACAGCTTTGCCTGTATTAGGCATTAGCTTCTCACTTGTATCCATAGGAGTACTCACTGGAATACAATCAAAGTAATTAAATTTCTTCAACACCTTCTCAATATAATGAGACTGAGAGATAGAAATCTTGTTACTTTCATGTTTAATCCTAATACCAAGTATAACATCAGCCTCCCCCATATCCTTCATGGAGAACCTTGATGAAAAAAATTCTTTTGTAAGATCAACTTGNACAAAATTCGTTCATGCACTATACGAATTATTAATGATTTATTTATTTTACTTTTAACGATTTCAAAATAATTCCACAAATCATTATAGAAGCTTCCAAAATTTTTACCAGTATTTTTATAAGTTCATATACATTATATAGAGTCCACAAAAATTATAGTACAAGCCCAGAAAATTCAATTCGCAATTTTTAGGGTTTTATACACATTTTTAGGGTTTAATTTGCAAACAATTCATGGAGCATGCATGGTTCGTGTTTATTAATTTATTTAGGTCTCATATGATATAGAAAACATAGGAAAAATACCAAAATAAATTATGGACGTGAAGAACAAGCCTTATGAATTTCGTATCCCTTAGCGAGCACCACAAAAACAATAAATTCCCCACGAGCACACAAGTGATCCCACGACCTTGCAACCTTTTTTTTTCACAGACCAAGGAGGATGTGAGGAACATGAGAAAAATGCTAAACGAATTTTATGGGAATCGTAGGATTAGAATCGAATATATACCTTAGTTTTAAAAACAATTCGACAAGCGATCAAAGCAAGCCTTCAAAAATCAATTTCTTATTTTTGTGATGATGTTTGGAGCTTGAGGAAGCCACGTAAATTATGGAACACCTCCAGGAATTTTTGTGAGCCGTGTAGAATTTTTTTTTGAGGAGCTTAGGGTTTTGTTTAGTTAAATCGTATAAAAGAAAATAAGTATGGAATGATTGGAAATTTTATTGTGGCATTTCATAATCAGGAATATGGCATGATAGAACGAGATTTTTGTATCTCTACATGCACAAAAGGTATAAAAGTTTTTACCCTAGGTTTGTATATATACTGGTTGGAAATCTTTGGGAGCAAGTTAGGTCAATGGGAGTCCCCCTTGGACTTGTATTCGACCGGCCATAAGGACCCATGAGGTCCTTCCGGATCCTTCTTGCCTCCTAATTTCAATCTAGTCCCTTTTGTTTGCTTTTAATGATAGTTAGTCCGTACGGTTAATAACTAACGACCATTAAGTCCGTTTAGTGTTTAAATAATTATATATACATAACATTTAATATATAATTATATATTACTTTAATTCTCGTTTGTATTGTGTGCAATCCCGAGGTCTCGGGTTCGATTCTAGACATTTACACGTTAATAAACTAACCATATTCCAACACACCCTTGGCACTAGCATACAACAGAAGTTACTATCAAATACTAAAGTTCCCAGCAATACAGTTACTAGCTAGAAACAACTAAGAACAAGTAGTTTACCATTCTAATACTCAATAAGAAACTACAAAAGGCACTAATAAATCATTACAAGACTAGTAGTATACTATAAACGACGTTCACTAAGTAACAGGTGATCAAGATGCAGACGGTCTAGAATACAATATGTCATCATCCCAAACAAAAATGGTTTCATGTTACAATAACAAAACAATAAAACTGTAACTTATATTTAATACCAATACCAATAGGCTACAAATAATATTACGAGTACATAGCTTCATTAGAAATAAAATAAGATGCAGACAGTAAACAAAGAATACATAAAGGTGAACTTTTGGATCATTTTCTATTTCTACAAAGAATTTGTAAATCTTCTTTGTTAGTGTATATTAAATATAGAAATCAAGATTACTCCTCTTGATAACTGGAATACAAATAGCTCTTCTTGGCGGATGTGGCAGTTGCTGTAGGCAAAGCAGGAAAACCAACATATTTGTGATCTTTTTTTATCATGCATATTTTAGCAATGTAGTCAAATGACTTGTGCTTCTTTATAAAAGGCTGGTTGGCGTATTCTTCCACCGGCATCCACTGAAAAAAGATAGAACAATAACGCGTCAATTTCTTCTTGAAACTATGACGAAGGTTTAAACATCTTGTTATAAAAGGATTATGTAGTGTGTTAATTACCTGTGCTGCTTGAATTTCTGAATCTTGTTTCTTGATAACGGAAGACTTTGGTTTGAGCATACACACAAACATTAAATCGGACTTGCTAAAAAATGACTTGTGGCTTTGCCTGAATGCTAGGACTTCCACGAATTCTGTATCAATCTGAAGAGGAAAAAAAAAAAAAAAAAAAAAAAAAAAAAAAAAAAAAAAAAAAAAAAAAAAAAAAAAAAAAAAAAAAAAAAAACACACACACACACACACACACACACACAGTTTTTAGATGAAATCAGCATAAAAAAAAAGTGACGAATCTATGTTATATCATGCTATTCACTTAATGCATATGTCGTCAGAGTCTAGAATACATACACCAGCCTCTTCTTTCACTTCCCTGATTGCAGCTACAGATATATCTTCACCCTGTGAATAGAGTACTTGATCAATTTTTTATTAAGAAAAGACAAAGAAAATGAAACCAAAAAAATACAACTTGCAGACCTCCTCAACAGTACCAGTTGGTAACTTCCAGACTCCTGTGCCTTTGAACACTCCGCTTTTCTCTTGCACTACGAGAAGCTGATACATAACACAACTTCATCATCAGATTAAAAACTTAATAGTTCAATAAATTGAATAATATATTTCCTGAATTAATTTGGATCCAACCTCCCCTTTATCATTGACTACAAAAGAAGCAACACCAACTCGATGTGAAGCATTTGGTGGGAGGGTATGATTAGTCTCAGGAATCCAATACACGAGCATCAAATACGTTGGTTCAGCATGATGGTACCAAAATCCTTCCTGTATATATAAATTAGCAGACTAACATCACTGTGAGATATATTTCGAAGAAGCAAATACACGACAAGCGATGAATAACTTATATACCTGGACTGCAGGCTTAACAAGATTCACAAGTTCAATAGTGAGTTTAAGCCAAACACCCTTCTTTCCCTGCAAGATTTTTAAATATTAGAGTTCCATTTATAATAAAACAATAAAGTTAGAAAAAAATTAGACAAATAAACTGGAAGTCTTTTATTTTACCTGTTGCAGCCATTGAGATATTGATGTTCGAAGTAAAGAGATAAAGACATTTTCATCCATGTCCTCTTTAACATTCACAATAACTCCTCCATAACCATCAAAAGAAGCATCTAGCATATCAACTTGATCACCTTCCATTGTAACGCCCGGCCCGACAAGGGGTATGAAACATTACAATATGTTTCATATCAGTACAGCCACAAGTCCACAAGATGCAAACAGCGGACAGTCTTAATTAAAAGTTCAGTCAAAAGTAACATCATCCGGGGACTTTAAAACAAACATCCATGCCCCGGAAACAAAGCAAAACCGATGGCAACGTATAGTAGGCAAGTTCCAAAAAATCCAAGAAATAATAATAAGAAAAAAATTCCTTCCATTTATTCCCAAGACAAAGCTCCTAGGGTCACCCGCTCCAACCCACACCTTCTCATCACAACGAACCCCGCAATCTACGCTAAGATACCTGCACGCACTGGAAGAAAACGCGGCTGAAGCAAAAACGAGCTCCACAGTTGACAAGATATCTGCAGAGATAACAAGCAACAAGAAATAATAACTGATAATCCAAGGAATAGAAGAATCAGAGTTACATATGGTGTCCAAAGGGTAACAAGGGATTTCCCAAGGTCATGTAAGAAAGGATTTTCAGTCAATGTATCAAGGATTATCAAAGTTGAATATCCAAAGAGAAAACAAGTTTCTAATATCTAAGATTGTCAAGTTTCAAGGATT
>LBNU01016339.1:0-11211 GCA_014162995.1 Artemisia annua | reverse complement strand
TTTTTTTTTTTTTTTTTTTTTTTTTTTTTTTTTTTTTTTTTTTTTTTTTTTTTTTTTTTTGTTAAATAAATAATGTTAAAATACTAATGATGATAATGTTTAAACATTTAAAATTTTTTCAAATAATAGTAATATGTAACTAGTTTGTAAAGTTAAATTGTGCCTGTGTAATTTGCACCTGAGCTTAAATTTTCATTAAAAAGTATTTTATTGTTAATTGATAATGTTAAGTATTACTATGAAATTTTATTTTTCGCAATATTATGATTGTAAATTTAATGATAGTAATAATTTGCAAACTAATAAAGATGTTTAACCATATGGGAGTACAATATATATGACTATTTTGTAAGTATAAATAGCGACACAAAATTTTGAATGTTTTTTAAAACATTTTATTATCACGTTGCACAACTATGTTAATTTTATGACTAAAATGATCTATATAATTTTTAGACATGTTTATGTTTCGTAAGAATAAAACTGATTTTAATAATAAACTGATTTGTACTTTATTGTTCAGACATTTAAAAAGTAAAAAACAAACAGTATTATTTCATTCAGATTCAGACATCTGTGCATCAGATTCAGATTCAGATGTGCGAGTCAGATTCATATTCAAAGCCTCTTAATAAACAAACAACACCTAACTAAATACTATATATTAGACGATATAACGGCCCAAACCCGAATGTGAGTTGGGTCCATTAGGGTTTCTACTATCGTCTATGTAATGACGACACTAACCGAACCAATTCTAAAATTACAATAGCTTTACGGGAACATCTAACAATACGACGACACTAACCGAACCAATTCTAAAATTACAAGTGACCCTAGAACTTGCAAATACAAACCAACACGCCCAAACATGAACATTAGAATGTGATAATCTATAACACCAAGGTAGATCCGCGACTCCAAATATCACTAAGGGCAAATAAAAAAAAATTACCTTAGATTTGAAACAGTAAGTCACAAAATCATTAACTTGCAAAAATAACCATAAATTCCACTTCGCAACTTAAAAAAATAATGTGGAATCTATGACAACAGATAATAATAGTGGGAACTGGTCAAACCTAAAAGCTTTATTCAGGCATTAAGGCAAAGCTGGATGAGTAATGTGGAATCTATGACAACAGATAATAATAACACAATCAAAAGTGTGGTAAGAAGATTAGTATTTGGTTCAATGGTCTACTATATTTGGCAAGAGAGGAACAGAAGACAATTTACTAATGAAAAAAGAAGCTTTCAATGTCTTGCTGATACAATTTTGGAAACTGTTAAACTGAGATTATTTGGTCTTAAAGTGCTTAACTCTATACATGTTCAAAGAGTGGAAAAGGTATGGAATATGGAATTCAAGAAGAAAATGCATATGGTTACTGTTTTGGCTGAACACTGAGTTTACTTGGGTTGATTGGAGAGTTTGGAATAAGCTGGTTGAATAGAGGTTTCAAAACTGTTTGTGGATTTAAGATGTTAATGCTCTATTGATTCAATTCTGGTCATTACATTGGTATAATTCCTTGTACCTTGGAGTCTTAACTGATATGACTGTACTCATTTGGACACCATAATTTTGATCAATCTGGCCTTGGGAGGAGATTGGTTGAAGTATGTGTGGACAATGAGAGGTCTAATCAGTCTAGATGTACCATAAAGTAGGGTTATTCAATGTGGAGGGTAAATGGCCTAGGAGGGGAGTGCAAGCAGATTGGAATTGAGAGTTGTGAAAGATGAAACTTCATGGTCCTTTCTTTGCATTCCCACAGGAGGTATGGGTGGCATCATGGAGGGTGAGTGTTTCTAAGTAGTTGAGGCCTTCCATTGAGAGGGAAATGTAGACTACTTTAGAAGAGCCCCCCATGGATGGGATGTGGTTCCTAGTGAAGCCACACACTTTTATGTCCTTACTATTGTGGTTGCAGGTTGAATGGTTTGGATGGAAGGTGATGTGGAAATGTAGCTAGATGGTAGTGCAATATAATGGTGAATTATGGACAATTCTGGCATGGTTTACTCTAAAGTGCAGAATGTCTTTGGAATTGAAATGATCTGTATTGTCAGAGATATGAATACTTTGGTACCTGAGATTGGTTAAAGAATGAGTTTCATGTTGTATAGTTAGTTTGTTTCTGGTAGTGAATGTTGATTTGTATTTCTGGATGGGGATGTCCATTCCAGTAAACAAGATTCATTGTAAATTGTTCTGTTGATATTAATATAATTCACCATTTTGCACAAAAAAAAAACTTAAAAAAATAAAAATAAATTGGGACTCGATTTTCTGAACAGGTAAAAGCATGTTTGAATACTGAAATGTTACGAAAATTGCAGGTGAATTTGGAAGAAAAATAATGTAATAGGAAAAACAAAGGTGCATTTTCAGTATTTGACCTGAACTCCCTAGTTTGGGTTTCATTCGGACAGCCAAATTCTGAACCTTGAACCTTGAACTTTGGAATTTAAACAGTTTGAACCTTAAAAGTTGAACTTTGAACCTTGAATTTCGGATTTTTGAACCTTAAAAGGTGAATTTGGTAGTTATGTCAAGCTTCTATTTTTTTCTTTAATCTTTTTTAAGTAAATTGCTAAACGTGTCACTAAAGACTAAAGGCTACGTTTAAAATATTCAGATATGCATTAATTTTTTATATATTTAAAAGTAATTTTTAAGTAAATTGCTAAACGTATCACTAAAGACTAAACGACTTTATGTACTACTAGTTACGCATATTTTTATTTCATAAATATATAACCCTTAAAGTTACGTTTAGCACTACCCTTTTTCTAATCTTCTACTTTTATATCATATGTGTGTATAAAGGCGATGCGACAATACCATGGGAGTGGTCGTTATAACTTATAAGTACTATGAATGCTCTGAACCTTGTATATTGTGAACTTATTTTGAAATTTGTATCTTTTACAACTTGCTTTGAATTTGTAGGAGCGAGCAATATATTAGTAGTTATAAAATGTAAAATGCCGCACGGGAACATTCGAAAAGTAGTGTTTTTAGGAAAAAACAAAACGCTAAACACTTCTTACCAAACGAGCTTTCAATTTTAAACATTAACCGCTAAATGCTAAACGCTGCTAAACACTCTTAAATAATCTTCGCCGAACATACCGTTGACCTTCAACCTGAGTCTCTCCAATACACACAACACACACACAATCTCTCTTGGAAGGTAACATTTTTGCTGCGGAACTTCAATGCCGCACGGGAAAAATGAAAGAGGTTTCCCGCATGAAGGGCGTGGTGGATGATGTTTCCCCGCAAGAAAAAATGGGTTCCTGCCCCACTTCCCGCATGCACACCCTTGGCACTAATATCCTGCAGAAGTTACTATCAAGTACTAAGTTCCCGCAATACAGTCACTAGCTAGAAACAACTAAGAACAAGGAGTTTACCGTTGTACTCGATAAGAAACTACAAACGGCTCTAACAAATCATTACAAGACTAGTGGTATACTATAAACGACGTTCACTAAGTAACAGGTGATCAAGATGCAGACTGTCTAGAATACAAAATGTCATTATCCCAAACAAAAATGGTTTCATGTTACAATAACAAAAAAATAAAACTTTAACTTATATACCTATACCAATAGGCTACAAATAATAGTGAGTACATAGCTTCACTAGAAATAAAATAAGATGCAGACAGTAAACAAAGAATACATAAAGGTGAACTTTTGGATCATTTTCTATTTCTACAAAGAATTTGTAAGTCTTCTTTGTTAGTGTATATCAAATATAGAAATCAAGATTACTCCTCTTGATAACTGGAATACAAATAGCTCTTCTTGGCGGATGTGGCAGTTGCTGTAGGCAAAGCAGGAAAACCAACATATTTGTTATCTTTTTTTGCCATGCATATTTTAGCAATGTAGTCAAATGACTTGTGCTTCTTTATAAAAGGCTGGTTGGAGTATTCTTCCACCGGCATCCACTGGAAAAAGATAGAACAATAACGCATCAATTAATTCTTGAAACTATAAAAATATGATTTTGATGAAGATTTAAACATCTAGTTATAAAAGGATTATGTAGTGCGTGTTACCTGTGCTGCTTCAATTTCTGAATCTTGTTTCTCGATAACGAAAGACTTTGGTTTGAGCATACACACAAACATTAAATCGGACTTGCTAAAAAATGACTTGTGGCTTTGCCTGAATGCTAGGACTTCCACGAATTCTGTATCAATCTGGAGAAATTCAAAGAAAAAAGAACAGTTTTTAGATGAAATCAGCATAAAAAAAGTAACGAATTTATGTTATATCATACTATTCACTTAATGCATATGCCGTCAGAGTCTAGAATACATACACCAGCCTCTTCTTTCACTTCCCTGATTGCAGCTACAGATATATCTTCACCCTGTGAACAGAGCACTTGATCAGTTTGGTTTTTTGTTAAAAAGAAAAAGAAAAGTGTAACGAAAAAGAAGAAAAAAAAATTGCAGACCTCCTCAACAGTACCAGTTGGTAACTTCCAGACTCCTGTGCCTTTGAACACTCCACTTTTCTCTTGCACTACGAGAAGCTGATACACAACACAACTTCAGCATCAGATAAAAAACTTAATAGTGCAATAAATAGAACGAAAAAGGTGATGACGAATGCAGAAGCCAACCTCCCCTTTATCGTTGACTACAAAAGAAGCAACACCAACTCGATGTGAAGCATTTGGTGGGAGGGTATGATTAGTCTCAGGAATCCAATACACAAGCATCAGATACGTTGGCTCAGCATGATGGTACCAAAATCCTTCCTGTATATATAAATTAGCAGATTAACATCGCTGTGAGATATATTTCAAAGAAGCAAAAACACGACAATCGATCTTTCCTGTCATTCTTTTCTTTTATTATAGAAAATCACAATAAATCCTTAGATAAAAATAATTTTTTTACCTTTACTGCAGGCTTAACAAGATTCACAAGTTCAATAGTGAGTTTAAGCCAAACACCCTTCTTTCCCTGCAAGATATATAATATAAGATTTCCATTTATAATAATATAAAAAGAGAAAAAGCCGTTAGACAAATAAACTAGAAAACGCATCTATTACCTGCTGTCGCCATTGAGATATAGATGTTCGAAGTAAAGTGGTGAAGATATTTTCATCCATATCTTCTTTAACGTTCACAATAACTCCTCCATAACCATCAAAAGAAGCATTTAGCATATCAACATGATCAACTTCAACTTCATTTTCTGGAACTTTTGATGAACTTTCCATGTTTGTTGCCATACTCGTTGCAGATCGAGTTTGGAATACAAGTCTAAATTTATCCAGTAAGCCTGCACGTATTGGGATCAAAAAAGCTACTTTATTATGGGATCATATAGTTTTAGGAAAATGATATGCATGCCTAATTTTCATGACTAAAAGTGTGCCTAAAAATCATATGAAGACATGTGGCAGACTCAAAGGTGAAGATTTAGAGGGAGAAAGTGTATATGACATGTGTCAAGTGATGAATGAATTAGGTCTAATATTAGTCACATGAGTTAGTCATGTGTATCATCACTCATAGTTTTAATGTGAATAATGTGATATAAATACTAATTTTGTATGTTAATAGTAGATGATGCATCTTTCTGCATAAACCTAGAAGGCTAATACTGATCACCAATATTCAAGCAATCAAACCCCAACACGGTGATCTACAGTAAGGACAAGGAAGTGGCATAGCAGCAAGAACTTAGGATTCTCCAAAAGGAGTTCTGCAGTAGAACTGGGGGCAACCATCCTAGCGTAATACTCCAAAATTGTATGTTTCTTGGTGGGCTCAGGTTTACGGGCCAGGTCACCAGGTGACTGGGTGGAGTTTCTCTCACATAAAAAACCATGCAATCAAATACATCCACCTGAATGTTGCGGCATACGCCAAAATGACCAAAGGGTTATTTCATATACTCACTGTCATATAAGGAGGAAGACATATGGGGAATGTCATGTTCCAAGGTAGAGCTTATATTAACGGACAGATTAAAGAAAACACTTCATGTGATAAAGCACAAATAATCAACCATCAGACATATAAATAAGTGATCTATGTGGTTGTGTCTATCTAAACATGCCAACTATATAATCCCCTTGTGGCCACGGAGGTTCACCTGCGCCGACTCCGGGCTATCCAAAAGGGTAGTCGCCCTGGGATTAGTCGGCTCGCAATGTCGAGTCGGAAACCAAAAAAAAAATAATAAAAAAATGCCAATTATAAATTATTTGTTTGTACATAAGCGAAAAACCAACTTTTGCTTTATCTTTGAGCATTCATAACTAATGGAGTATCAACATTATCACCTAAAGGGCCAATAATACTTGTTTAATCGATTATCATGGTACCTTTTAAAGCCGAAGACGATGAATTACCAAGACAACCTTTCCTATGGATAGCGTTAAATTTTGCCGAAGAGACACCAATACTAATTAATACTTTACGGAAAACTAATCTGTGCATCTAATCAAACGACAACCAACGATTTATAGTCGTAGAATACTGAATCAAAAGATTAAAATAGGATTTATGAACATTTCATCGAAACATCCAGTTGTCCAAGTTTTACCAAATGGCCATTATCACAAGACTTGAGTATTTTATACTATAAAGACAGTCAATAAAACCCTTCAAATACTTCCAACAAACAGTTGGTGCACACATTCAACAAGATGTGCCTACTGCTACTGGTGAAAAAGTCAAAAGTTACAGGGTCTAATCAAATGGGTTGAATATTTGAATACTAATACAATGATTTCATATAGGAAGGGTAAAGGAAACTTACTGTGAAATAAGCGAGTGAAGTATGAGGTAATTCTTGGTAAAAATTGGGGTTTTACTACCATTGATCATGATTAAGGGAAATTATGTATTTGATTGAAGAAATTATGTAGGGATTGCTTATAGGAGAGAGATGGAAGAAAACAAAGGATGGAAGGAAAGGTTTCAGATTCTGGCGTGTTTGGAATGGGCTGAGCATCACCATGTTTCATCAACAAAGCAAACTGGGTGTTTGGAATTGTTTTAATGGTGTATATATCCTCCTACTCTTTGTCCTCCACTCTCTATTCCACTCTCTTCCAATAATTATCTAACTTCATCTGAACCGTCAGTTTTTCCACATGTCAGGATCGTGTAAGTAGGAGGATAAGTAGGAATGTTTAGTAAGAAGAAATATCATTTCTCAAACTTTATATTTTGGGTTTTCCTAACTTGTGCTTCTCTAGGCACAAGTTAAACACACCAAAAGTACACAAGGGTTCACGAAAAAGTACATAGGGATCCACATAAAAATACAGACAATTGTACTTTTATGTGAATCCTTATATACTTTTAGTGTACTTTTGGTGTGCTTAACTTGTGCACCTTAAGGCATAAGTTAGAAAACCCTTATATTTTTATGCTAATTTTTGGGTTTGTCAAGGTTATTTAAGCAATTAAGCTTGTTTGACTCCGCTTATATTGTCAAGCTATGTTTTTTTTTAATATATAACAGGCCTGTTTGGATGAAAATTTTTTTAGAGCAGTAAATATTTGGTTTTAAAAAACAAGCTTCTCTAAACAAAATAAATTTAAGAAGAAGAAGAAGAAAAAAAAAAAANTACATATCTACATTTGCGTACCTTGTTAACATGACTGGGCATTCTTGTTGTTGTTTAACTAAAGGAAAATGCTATTTCCTACTACAAATTGTTCCTACTTATCCTCCTACTCGGAGGATCCTGACAAGTGTCAGAATTGATGCAGAGAGAAAATGAGTGAAATATATATATATATATATATATATATATATATATATATATATATATATATATATATATATATATATATATATATATATATATATATATATATATATATATATATATATATATAATATTGTTGTGTGTGTAGGAGGATTAGTAGGAGGATATTATAAGAGAATTTGTAAATCGGTGGTTATTGTTTGGAAAGCTTTAGCAATGCTCTTAACTAAACAATTCTTCCCTGTTCAAGTTACCCGATGAGATTTGTTCTTTTGACTTAGTGCGCTACCTAACTGGATACTCCAATAACAAATTTTGACCCTGTATGTATTTTATAAGGTTTGAATCTAAAACTTCTTGTAAAGATATCAAAATGTCTTAAGAGTAAGTATTTTCCGGTGAAAGCTTGAACTTAAGACTAACTTATCCTTGTTGTACTCTATACAAGTAAATAAGCAAATCTCATTACCTGAAACTCTCTTTTTGTCGATGTTCTTTTCCTCTTCAAACCATGTAACCATTTTTGTTATCTTCATTTTGCTATATACTTTGTCAAGGAGCTTCAATATTTACAATTTAAACGCTGAGAACTCTAATCTAATAGTTGACAATACTTAAATCTTTTACTTTAACTTGACAAAACAATCACTATGGATTTAAATACGAAAAAAAACAATTAACTATGTTAGTAACTAATAAGGGTTTAGACATCGTATATTTATATTAGAATTTATATTAGAAAATTAGAGAGATATGCCAAACTTAAGCAAGTTAATAATGTTACCTTTTTCTTTCACGTTTCCATATATTAATTGTTTCGTTTTCTTTATATTAAAACTTTTCTTATTTATCTCAAAACAAGTTTTCACTTTCAAAAGTGTTTAATTTACCTTATTTATTAAGCTTACTAGCTTATTGAAATTTGATAATTCCCTAAAATCCCCTTTTTATACATTGGGAACTTTTTTTTTTTTTTTTGAACGGCGATATTATTAAGCTAGCAAGGTGCTAGAAAGACTTACAATGCTACGGAACTAGGATTTTTCATCCAAGAGTTCCAATCCAAGTTAATGTTACAACGATTAGAACACCAAAAAAAAGATAAACGAACAATATCATCAAAAAGAAGATCCATGCGCGGTTGCTTACTCCCGAACAAAACTTGATTGCGAAAGTTCCAAATAGCCCACCACAAGACATAGCAAGTGCCTTCAAGAATGTCCTTAAGCCTCTTAGATAAACGGATATTATTAAACCAAGTGAGCCAATCTCCATATGAATTAAGATCATGAATCTCTAACTCCCACCAACGGGCAACTTTGGACAAAAGCTGACGAGCTAGATGGCAAGAGAACAAAAGATGCGATGAAGACTCCACGGCGGTATTACAAATAGGGCATAAAATAGAGGGGATATCAACCCCTCTAAGTGAAAGATTAAGTCTTGTTGGCTACTTATCCAAGCAAACTCTCCAAGCAAAAATACTAATCTTGATTGGGACTACTTTTATCCATCGCGTAGGGGTGTCAAGCTAGGGGTGTCAAGCTTGGGAACTTTTATTAAATTTGATAAAAATAATCCATAAACTCCAAAGGTGAAGTTATTGTATTTTTGAATTTTCTGTTAGCCAAACAAATAAGCTAATCTAAACAACCCCTGAAAATACTTTATCAAGTCTCACATTTTACTTTTAATTACACTATATGTCTATATCACAACATTGCAACGATAACTTTAGGTATGTGTGCAATAACTATACAATGCACAACTACAAATTTACATTAATATTATTGTTTCATACAGGATCTATATTATTTATAGATAAACATATGCATATAAACTTGTAAAAATTTAAATGTGGGTGATACAAAGGAAGGAATCCGGTGAAAAAAAAAACTAAAATGAGAAGAATGAGAAGGATTTCTAGTCACACATCTACTTTTATAGGTACATCTGAAATGTGTGATTGTTTCTTTTCATCTTTCTCATTTTAATTTTTCTTCTCATTTGATTGTAACTCCGTGATACAATGCATAACTACAAATTTGCATAAATATTATGGTAATCTATCATATTAAATGCTCTAACCAAATGCGCAATTAGTATAGTTTAAAATTAAGGGCCCGTTTGGTTCATGGGTGTGACCGGGTATGGAATCAAAGAATCTTTCAAACCTTTGTTTGGTATACATTTTGATTTATGACACATCATTTTCATTCCAAATTTGCATACCACCCTCCCTAGGTGGGTTTTTAATGAAAGAAACCAATCAAAAAATTTCTATTATTTGTTGTTTTTTTCTAGCCACATATATTCATTCTTTTTTTTGTCTTTTACTCATTTTTTATTTGAAAGAAGTACATAAAACATATTAAATATATATATAAATTAAATATTAATTAATTTTCTCTCTCCTTATTTTCTTTCAAACCTTTCCCAAATCCGAATTCAATTCCAATCCCACTTACAAACCAAACGCACCCTAAATTGCACGAATGACTAAAATTAGTTGGGTTTCACTAACCTCTGTCCAGTGTGCAAGGATTAATCTATTTATAAAAGGAATGTTTTAATTTATTTAAGTGAAAATCATGTTCAAATATAGTAATTTACAAGTTCATTTAACAGGGTATTTAATTCATTTTTTAGTTAATTAAAAAAGTTTGTGTTCATTAACTACACTTTAACCTCTACTCATTGGGCACTAGTTAGCAAAATCCAAATTGGTATGACTTGAAACTTTAAAGAAATTAAAATTCTTAATTTTAAACATATAAATGCATTAGCTTAGTAGTTATAGAATATAGATGATAGATTATATATATAGATTGATAACATCTGACTGAACTAATTCTTATAAGAAAAGTCGCTTACGTTTGTTAGACCAGAAGTCCGCGGGGTCTAAACCGGTGGTTGGTACCCAATGGCGAAAAGGCAAGCCACACGGCCGACGCCTTAGCCTCAACAGCCTGAAAAGCAAATTGCTCGAACGGCACATTGTTATACTAGTGAGAGCTATCCTCGTATGTATATGCATGGCGAATCCACCTGCATTACCAAAAAGTAACAAAAAACCAAATATATAACACAACATTTATATATATGTGGCATAAAGGGCCAAAATAAGGTTAAAAGTTGTTAGAAAATTTAGTGCACTTGAGGGATGAATTCACACCTGGTAATGGGTTTGGAGGTACGGAGTGTACACCCATTTGGTCCATGAACACCCTGACTCAATTGTGGTTATACTAGTAGACTCTACTTCTAGACTCTGCTGCTAGACTCTACTGCTCTGCTGCTAGACTCTACTTCTAGACTCTGCTGCTAGACTCTACTGCTCTGCTGCTAGACTCTACTGCTGACTCTGCTGCTGATTCAGAGTACTGCTGATTCAAAGTGCTGCTCGTTTTAACCACTGAATCCTACTATTATGGAAAGTAT
>LBNU01016338.1:11355-24528 GCA_014162995.1 Artemisia annua | reverse complement strand
ATGGTTCAATGCTTTGCCTTGGCCGATCTTGGTGCTAGCATTAACCTTATGCCAAAGTCTATGTGGAAGAAATTGTCTCTTCCCGATCCTACTCCCACGTGTATGACCCTCGAGCTCGCCGATTGATCTACGTCTCATCCAATTAGAATTGCCGAGGATGTCATCGTTAATGTTTGAAAATTCCATTTTCCCGTCGATTTTGTGATTGTCGATTTTGATCCCGATCCAAGGGTTCCTCTCATTCTCGGAAGAGGTTTCCTAAGGACGGGTCGTGCTTTGATTGATGTTTACGATCATTGGCGAAGCTTATAAGGGGCCGGGGGGGCGCCCGACCCCCCGAAATTTTTTTTGCGATATAGGGGTATATAGTTTTCGTGTAGAAAAATTTCGATATATTGGGTTTCGACCCCCCGAAAATTTTGGTATACCTGAAATATAGCATTAGGAAAAAAAAATTTAGATCCCGACCCCCCGAAAAAAAATTTCAAGCTTCGCCACTGTTTACGATGAAGAAATTACCTTGCGAAATGGTAACGAAGCCGTCACGTTTAACTTGCACCAAACATCGAGATACTCCTCCACCGATGATTGCATGACCGTTAACCGAATCGATGTTATTGATGAAGTTTCGGAGGAGTATTCTCGAGAGCTTCTTGGTTTTTCTCATAATGATTCAAGTGGCAATCCCATTTTTGATTCTTCCCCTACAAATAATTCTTTCTCTTCTTTTCCTGATGATAATTCTCCTTCTTCTCAACCTATTGTTGCCGACTCTTCCCCTTCCCTTACTCCGTTTGAGGGAAGTGATTTCATCTTGGAAGAGATCGATGCTTATCTTTCAAATGATTCAATTTCACCAGAAGTTGATGATACCGTCTTTGATCCGGAGGGGGATATTCGTTTGCTTGAACAATTATTGAACGAAGATCCGTCACTTTCTCCCCCTCCAAAGGATATTCATGTTGAAGAAATCGCCGAAGTTAAAGAAGTTGAGCCATATAAAGAAAATCCTCCGGAGCCCGAGCTCAAGGATTTACCTCCTCATCTCGAATACGCTTTCTTAGAAGAGACCGACAAATTTCCCGTTATTATTTCTAAAGACCTTAAAGATGAGGAGAGGATCCGTCTCTTAGATGTGCTTAGGAAGCATAAGAGTGCCATCGCTTGGCAAATTTCCGACATTAAGGGCATAGACCCTCGTTTTTGCACTCATAAGATTTTGCTCGAAGACAATTTTAAGCCCGTGATTCAACAACAACGACGGGTTAACCCGAAAATCCATGAAGTTATTAAGAAAGAAGTTATTAAACTCCTCGACGCCGGGATGATTTACCCCATTTCCGATAGCTCATGGGTTAGCCCGGTCCATTGTGTTCCGAAGAAAGGTGGAATGACCGTAGTGACGAATGAAGATAATGAGCTAATTCCCACACGTCTCGTTACGGGATGGAGAGTTTGTATCGACTATCGTAAGCTTAATGATGCGACCCGAAAGGACCATTTCCCACTTCCTTTTATGGATCAAATGCTAGAACGTCTAGCGGGAAATGAGTTCTATTGTTTTCTTGATGGTTTCTCCGGTTACTTTCAGATTCCGATCGATCCTCAGGATCAAGAAAATACCACGTTTACTTGTCCTTATGGGACGTTTGCTTATCGACGTATGCCTTTTGGCTTATGTAATGCTCCAGGCACGTTCCAAAGGTGTATGACGGCCATTTTCCAAGATATGATCGAAAAGACTATGGAAGTATTCATGGATGATTTTTCGGTATATGGAAATTCGTTTACCGCTTGCCTTGCCCATTTGGAGAACATGCTAAAACGGTGTGAAGACACTAACTTGGTTCTCAATTGGGAAAAGTGCCATTTCATGGTTAAAGAAGGCATTGTTCTTGGCCATAAAATTTCCAAAACCGGGATTGAGGTCGATAGAGCTAAAGTCGATGTGATCGCAAAGCTACCTCATCCCACCACCGTTCGAGGAATTCGAAGTTTTTTAGGTCATGTCGGTTTTTATCGACGTTTCATTCAAGATTTTTATAAGATTGCCCGACCTCTGACCCATTTGCTTGAAAAAGATGCTCCGTTCTTCTTGTCTAAAGAGTGTGTTGAAGCGTTTAATATACTTAAGAAGAAATTGACGGAAGCCCCGATTCTAGTTGCCCCCGATTGGGACTTTCCTTTTGAGCTTATGTGCGATGCTAGCGATTATGCTATCGGGGAAGTCTTGGGGCAACGTAAGACCAAATATTTTCAACCGATACACTATGCAAGTAAAACTATAACCGATGCTCAATACCATTATACGACTACTGAAAAAGAAATGTTAGCCGTCATTTATGCCTTCGAAAAGTTTCGACCTTACCTTCTTTTGAAAAAATGCATAGTGTATACGGACCATTCNNNNCCAAATATTTTCAACCGATACACTATGCAAGTAAAACTATAACCGATGCTCAATACCATTATACGACTACTGAAAAAGAAATGTTAGCCGTCATTTATGCCTTCGAAAAGTTTCGACCTTACCTTCTTTTGAAAAAATGCATAGTGTATACGGACCATTCGGCTTTAAAATACCTTATGACTAAACAAGATGCTAAACCGATATTGATGCGGTGGTTTCTCCTTCTTCAAGAATTCAATGTCGTAATTCGAGACAAGAAAGGAGCGGAGAACCTAGCCACCGATCATTTGTCTAGACTTGAAAATCCCCATCAAAGTGTTCATGAGAAAAAGGAAATCAATGAGTCATTTCCTCTTGAGACACTTGGGAGTTTATCACATGATTCTAGTACCCCATGGTTTGCCGATTTTACAAATTACCATGCGGGGAATTTCATAAGGAAAGGGATGTCGTCCCAACAAAGGAAGAAATTCTTTAAGGACGTTAAGCACTATTATTGGGACGATCCTTATTTGTTTCGAGTATGTGTGGATCAAGTGATCCAGCGGTGCGTTCACGGCAAGGAAGCCGATGAAATTCTTATGGCATGCCACAGTGGACCCACGGGGGGACATCATGGTGCCAATTACACCGCAAAGAAAGTTTCGATTCCGGCTTCTATTGGCCGACGATATACCGTGATGCACAAGACTTGGTGAAGTCGTGTGATTCATGCCAGCGTCAAGGAAAAATTTCTCAAAGAGATGAGATGCCGCAAAATGCGATTCAAGTTTGTGAAATCTTTGACGTTTGGGGTATTGATTTTATAGGTCCGTTCCCGTCTTCTCGAGGGAATAAGTATATACTTGTGGCCGACGATTATTTGTCAAAATGGGTTGAAGCAAAGTCGCTCCCCACTAATGACGCTCGAGTTGTTGTGAAGTTTTTGAAGAGTTTATTTTCCCGATTTGGAACTCCTCGTGCTATTATAAGTGATCGCGGTACTCATTTTTGTAACGACCAATTTGCCAAAGTTATGCTTAAGTATGGAGTTACCCACCGTCTTTCCACCGCGTATCACCCGCAAACGAGCGGTCAAGTTGAGGTTTCCAATCGTGGTTTGAAACGTATTTTAGAGAGGACCGTTAATGGTAATCGTGCCTCTTGGGCCGATAAGTTAGATGATGCATTATGGGCTTTCCGCACCGCTTACAAAACCCCCATCGGGTGTACTCCTTATAAGTTGGTGTATGGAAAGGCTTGTCACTTGCCCATTGAATTAGAGCATAAGGCTTATTGGGCTTTGAAACATGCTAATTTTGACCTTCAAACCGCGGGTGATCACCGAAAAGTTCAATTAAATGAGTTAACCGAGCTTCGTGATCAAGCCTATGAGAATTCTTTGATCTACAAAGAGAAAACCAAGAGGATTCATGATTCTAAAATCAAAAACCGCGTTTTCAATGTTGGTGATCAAGTCCTTCTTTTCAATTCTCGATTGAAGATTTTCTCGGGCAAGCTAAAAACCCG
The DNA here is from genome assembly GCA_014162995.1 of Artemisia annua. Taxonomy (NCBI): domain Eukaryota; kingdom Viridiplantae; phylum Streptophyta; class Magnoliopsida; order Asterales; family Asteraceae; genus Artemisia; species Artemisia annua. Next base: position 20,609 of record LBNU01016338.1, on the reverse strand, counting down.
TTGGTCAGGACCGTTCACCGTTACCCATGTTTTTCCTTATGGCACCATCGAGCTAGCTCAATCTAATGGTCCCAACTTTAAGGTGAACGGTCATCGTCTCAAACACTATTTCGGAGGGGACATACCACCTATGGTTGTCCCGGATCTCCAAACTTTCCCTAAGGACAATTGAATTCTGGGATCGAGTCAAGCTATGTGACTCGGTAATCAAAAACAAAGCGCTTCGTGGGTGTTTTTGGCGCCGCTGCCGGGGAAGGTTGAAGTGAATTTTGGTTTGCGTTTTTGAAAAATCGTTGTTTTGAAAAACCTTCCTTGTATATATTTTCTTATATAAAATAAAAAAAATCAAAAATATTAAACACTTTTCCTAAAGTGTTTGCAAAATACCAAAAATATAATAAGCATCCTCGGTCTTCCGTTGAAGGAGAGCGGTTGTAAACCAAATAAGTTCGAACGCAAAAGAAAAGAGATTGTGAAATTATTCGGTTTCGGATTACTTTAATTCTACAATCAACTTAGTTGCACGTAGATTTGAAGGAAACGATTTCGGGTGACGAATCGATCACAAAAATAACAAAACAAAAGAAAAAATACAAAAATATTGTGATTTTAAAGTTTCTTTTATATAAAAAAACCAAAAATATTTTCATTTCAAAATTTGTTTTCACTTTTATTTTACTTTACTTTTATCTTAAATCGTTTTCACGTCTCTAAAAATACCAAAAAATATTCTTCTTATCTTCTTATACGTTTAATTCTTCTTCTCTAATCCTCTAAATCGTTTAATTCTATCTTTTTCTCCTCTTATGTTTAATTCTTATGGATCCGATTCGTGTTAATTGTGGAGAACCGTTCTTTGAAGGTTCTTGTGTTTGGTGTACGTGCGAACAATGTGGTAGTGATATTCATGACGGCGTTTGTTGGTTTTGTAATTCTCCCGCGTATGTTCAAAATGCAATACTCCAAAACGTTCCCGATTATTATCCGACACCACCACCACCTTCGTTCACTTGTTTTAATTGTGGAAATCCATCCGACGAAGGATTACCGTGTGGACAATGTTTTTGTAATCAATGTGGATACACGAATTGTATATGTTACGTCCCGTGTGCTGAAACGTCTTATGCTTGTGATACGAGTTTTGATAATTATCCTCAAAACGATTTTAATCTTCCTTTTCAAAACTCGTATGAGCAAGTACCATATTACAATGGTGATTCTTTTCAAAATTCGTCAAATTTTCAAATTTCGGATGAAGTTATGGAGGAACTGAAATCCTTTGGTGAGATGTTACGAAAGTTTACGGATAATCGTGTTACTCATACTCCCGAGCCTTGCGAGAAGTCTATTGCAGAATTACTTGCTGAGGAGAGAGCGTCTAATCCTTTTAAAAATTTTATCTACTTTGATTCTGACGACGAGGATGAGAAAATTACGATTGTTCTTAATCCTCACAAAGCTTCCGTTGTTTCTCCCGTAGAACCCGAGGACTCTCTAAAAATGGGGGACGACCCTCTTAACACTATTCCGGCAACGGAATCGAACGAATTCAAATAGTCTAGTGTTGAGAACCTTGTCCCAATCCCAAGTGAGTCCGGGGAAATTTCTAACGGTGATTCTGAAATTATTGAAAATGATCATCTTGATATATCTGAAGATATTCCCGACTCTTCCCATCCTTCTCTCACACCGATTGAGGGAAGTGACCCCGTTTTGGATGAGATCGATGCTTTTCTTGCTAATACTGATTCTATTTCAACTAAAGTTGATGACTCTACTTTTGATCCGGAGGGGGATATTCTTTTCCTTGAAAACTTATTGAATGAAGAACCGTCACCTTCTCTCCCTCCGAAGAACAACAACGTTATTGTTGAGCCGTCAGATCCTTTAGAGCCCGAGCTCAAGGATTCTTTACCCAATTTTGAAAAATATACTTTTGATACGGCAGAAGAGTTTGAGTTACCTCCGATTGACAATTCGAATGACGATGAGGAGATGATCTCCGATTCCGACAATGATGATTCCTTATCTTGCGGAGACATCGATTACGTTGATGAGATACCTTCTGAGCTCGTCAGCTTAGAAGAAGAGAATGATGAAGATGATGACACGGAAATCCAAGATGTAGCTCTTCGTGAGAAATTATCTAATACTTATCTTCTCATTTCTAAGATCGAGACATTACATGATCCTCCGATTTCTTCTCCTATCCCCGATATGGATAGTGACTTTTTACCCGAGCTTGAGATTTTTCGATTTGAAGAGACGAGTAGTGGCAATCCCACTATTCATGCTGATTTCTCTCTTCCGGATTACGAGTGCTTTAATTTTGAAATTAATTCTTTACTTATTTCCGATAATCCGTCTCGTGACCCTCTTGCTACGGATGACTCGATACCATCGGGTATTGAGAATGACGAGGCTGACTCATTTCTCATTGATTTTCCGTCTTCTCGTCCGCCCGCGAAACCACCCGATGTAGATTTTGAGTTTGGTACGAATGAAGTTATCTTTGGAGTGGTGGACGAGATTTATGATCATGATGATCCGGTGCTTAAAATTTTACCCACCCAACCCACCAATGATTCAGATGATGTTTATGCTTTTATCATCCGTGTGTTTCACCCTTTCTATACTTATCCCCTCATTTCTCCATCTTTCCACTCCTCCGGGAGTGAGGATACTGTCTTTGACCCCGGCATTTCCATTTTTTCCGGGTGTCCGTTCCATTTGCTCCCCCAAGATTGAGTAAATTCGGGGCGAGTCTAAGCTACACGACTCGTTAAATAAACAAGCGCTTCGTGGGAGGCAACCCATGCTTATCCTTTTATTTTCTTTTACTAATAACATAACGTGAGGAGGGGCGACCTCTTCCATTTCTCGTGTTTCGTGGTTGTTTATGTGTGTCCAGGATTTGCCCGAATAATGAAGACTCTCGTGCTCGTTGTTTTGTCTCAACTCGAGTCTCATCCTTCGTTGCTCATCCATATATCCTAATCTTATCGACTAACGTTATCTTTGGCATAATTAATGAACGACCCTAAATTTTTGTTAGGATTACCCTTACCTTTGAAACATTGAGGACAATGTTTATCTTTAGTCTGGGGGTGAATCTTCGATTTGATTTGACTTGCACTTTCATTTAGTCATTTACTCTCGCAACCCCGTTTTTCCTAAAAAAATGAAAAAAATTTGAAAAATTTTGAAAAATATTGATGAAAATGAAGTGAAAAAGCACAAACAAAATGTGAAAAAGTGAAAAATTGTGCAAAAATATAATAAGTGTTTTGACACCGTGTTTGACTTTCCTACTAGGTAAGAGTAAGAATAAAAATTTTGACTTGATCCGGGCGTGTTGAGCCCTAGCTTGTCTCCCTTAACCAATATGGTCTTTAAAAATGATTATCGCTAAGCATTCGCGGATCTCATTATTTGGGATTTTAAATTTGCGGAGAACGTGAAATGATAGAGTTTCTTTAGAAGTTAGATGCTAAGCGTGGAGTAGTTGGTTCTCTTTAGAGCTCATTGAAGGTACTTGTGGTTTTTTGTTCCCACAAAATTGTTTCACCCCATATTTGTGATAAATAATTAAAGATATTAGGTTTTGCCGATATTTAGTTCTTGGTCTTTTTAAAAGAATCCTTGCTTTGAAAATTGGGTACACATCAAGGTCCAGTAATAAAGTATCGTATAATAATAAGTGTTAGTAGTGATATAAGACTTCGGATTGAGATCGGACCTTGGATCCTACATTCTAACCTGAGCAGTTGGCGGTAGGTCTTGGACTTAAACCGTGAAGGTCCGGAGTCCCAAAGTTGCTATAAGCGTCAAAGTTATGCGTGCGTAAAAAAAAAAAAAAAAAAAAAAAAAAAAAAAAATTGATGAGAAAAGAAAAAGAAAGAAAAGTCAATATTGAGTTGTGTGAATAAGAGCTTAATTGTTAAGACTAAAGTTGGCACGGCGCGTGAGGTGCATGTATACGATCCTAGATCGGGCGCATGAGGTGCACGTGAAAGTACTCCTCAACTAAAGTCTATGAGTTTTTGTGTTATCGTTATGAGTCGGTTGTCATCTATTTAGGTTGATGCGGACTTAGCGGTAGCCTCGTAAATCTTTGGAATCGAATTCCCGCTGATTCCGGTACTATTCTCTGTGGGGTTTCAAAAGCCTGGTCACTTAAACCAACTGGTTTGGGATGTGCCGAGAAGAAAGCCGCCAAATGGAAAAGGCCCTTTCGAACCTTAAATTTCGAGGTAGCCGTGGAGTTAGTGTTGGCTTAGGTAGGTGGCAACCCTAATAATAATAAGTATCATAAAGATCTTGATGTGGACCTCATTTTCATTGCAGCGACTCTTGAGAAAAGAACACGAACTACTTAGCGTCTTAATTTAGTATCTTTATCGGACTAATAATTATGAAAACGAGATGCTTATGAAGAAATTCATTTCTCTCACAAAAATAAAATAATGAGATACCAAATAGGAAAATGGGAGCAAGAAGTTTTCACACAAGTAACTTCCATGGGTAGTGTTGGCATCTAACTTATAATTAAACAATGATCCGTTTTTACGCTTAGTTTGGGGGCTTGTGAAAAATCGAGGACGATGAATTTTATCCAATCGGTCACTTTTCTATGAATTGTGTTCTTACTCTATGACCCTTAATCGTTATTGCAAAATAATGAAAGTCAAACATACCGTCACATGAAAAAGTGGGAAAATACAAAAATAGTAGTATATATTAGTATAAGGAATAAAATGGAAAATCGGGGCGTTTTCGGGAATAAATGATTTCGTAATCTCTTTCGAACGTTTTGCTACTTTCCAAAGTTAGTAAAAAGGGATATGAAATTATTTATCTCAAAAGCGTGAAGTGATTACATTGCGTGAGGACACGACAATACCTTAGTCTGGGGGATTTTGGTATTTGTTAATTTACACATACTTTTATTTACCAAATTTAGACAAAAACGACCAAACTCTAACCATTATTGCCAAAGATTGTGTGTTTTTGCGTTTTTGATTGTGCAGGCATGGATATCGTGAATTTGGACAAAACCGAGTCAAAACCGGCAAACACGAGCACGAGTTATGGAAAAGGTTCAAAAGCCGAGGCTGGGAAAGGAATTTATAAGTTTGGATCTCAATTATTCTCAACATGATAAGATCAACCTTGGCGAATCGTCACTTGTCATAATCAGTCCTTGAAGAAATTTTACAGAAGTGGTCCCTTGATTTTACAAAGAAGCAAATTTGGTCCTTATCATATTATCCTAAATCCTAAACACCAATCTGCGAAAATAATAAACCCAAAATCATTAGTCCAAATTCATTCCAACAACCCAAATCCTTTAAGCCCCATCCCTTCCCACACGGCCCTTCCCACACAACCCGTCCAATGAAAACAAATAAATATAAAAAAAAATGCCACGCGCCTTTTTTTACCCCCAATCCCCTTTCCCCCTTTTCACCCCCAGTTACCAGCTTAAGAACCCTAATTACCCATCCCTTAAAATTACCACAATTAAGGGTAATTGTGTCAAATCAAATGGTTCTAGAAGGTCAGGGACTTGTCAGATGTCAGAGAAAGCACAAAATGCATACGTGGCAGTATGCTATTGGAGGAGACGCGTCATAATTGATCAATCCAAGGGCTGATATGATGAGGAAATGATTAGAAGATGATCAAGGGCTTGTATTAACTCTCAGAAAGCACACCACACGGATTGCCAAGCTGGCAATCCGTGAGCTCCTCATTCTAGATCCTTCTCACCTCAGGCTATATAAAGTACTCCTCACCAACAATTTGGAGCTGTTAGTTATTCGGTGTAGTAGTAGCATAGTGTAGCTTTAGGATAGCTTTTAGCTTATGCTCATTGTAATTCTACTTTCAGTCTTATTTTACTCTTCAATATTTTGTAAACTCTCAGTTTTAATAAAATCAAGTTTCAATTGATTAGTTGTCTAAGTAACTGTTAATGCTCTTTTAAAGTTTCTAATAGTTAAAGTCTCATTCAAAGCTTCTATATACTGTTGTATAAACTCATGTAAGCTCATTAGTAGCTTATTGTGAGTTTTACTTAACTGTTTTCTTTTCAATTCCAAATAGTCAACGATAGTCAAACAGTAGAAACAATGGTGATGATGGAAAAATGATGGTGAATGGTTGCAGAGGTGTGTTTAAGCCTATCTAAGAGATAGGCTTTGGTTGGTTGTTTTCCCTATTTCAGTTAGGGTCACCATTTGTAAGTTCTGTTTTTCTCATCTACTGCACTTAGATTAATTTCTGCTTATTTGCTTATTTACAATTCTATTCTGTGTTTTCCATGCTTGTTATGTGTATTTGAGATCATTTGTTTCCTAGTTGCTAGATTCCACTCACTAGTTCTCTTAATAGCTTAGTGTTACATTTTGTGTCATCAAGTTAGCGTAATCTAGTTTGCTTATTTCTAGTACTCATTAACTGTTGAATTATGCTCTTTAGGACTTAATATACTTAGTTGTTAATCAGTGTTTCATTATCTCAGCGTATTTTGTTCCATATCCACTTTAATCCTAAAACAGTTAGTGCATTAAGGAGCGTTTGGAACAGTAGCTTAGTTTAGGTGTTTAAGAGTTTTGGCCACTTTCTGAATTTGATTTAGCTCTAAATTCATATCAGCAGTAGTTTCTAAGTATTCGTGATCATTTGCTAGTAGCTTTTAAGGATTTGAGTAGGATTTCCATGATTTTCATGTTTTAACTGTCATTAAATAGTAATAGGGGTGGATTTGGATTAGGACCACTTTTGGTTGTTAATATTGTTTTCATTAGGCTCATTTTATGATATATTAGTTGTGTACTTACTGATATTGGTACTTCATTGGTCAAACATAAATTTTTCACCCATTTACCCCTGCTGCATTAGCCTAATTCTGTGTCAGCATAGATATTTCTAAGATAGATTCTAGCTTTATTATTTGTTAAAATTCCATATTATTTGCTTTTAGGTGATCATTGGCTGCTTGACTTTATGCTTTAACAGTTTTTTCGTATTTAACTTTTGGTTTGATTGCTTAAAGTTAAGCTTGAATAAGGTCTAGAGAGCTGTTTGGCCTTGTTTGTAGTCCCCTGCACTAGTAACCTCCATTTCAGCTTAGGAATTCAGCCAAATAGTTTCCTTGTTGCTTCATAGTTGGTTTACTCAACTTACTTGATTTGTCTACAAGCTAATGTGGTGGATTTTTGGCTTAAATCTTACTGATGCTTCATTTAAGTTCATTTCTGCTAGGCTAAGGAGTGTTTGGTTGACTGTTGTTTCTGTGATTAAAGGTTTTGTGGACTGTGAAATTGGTTGAGTTAAGTTGCTTTAGGTTGCATTAGACTAGACGTAACATAAAATTAGTAGACTATTTGAGTAAAAGTCAAAATTCACTTTGACCTTTTTATTTTTGCTAATAGCAGTTAGTATCAGTTAGATTTTCAATAGGATAGGTTCATAGATAGTTAGTTTAGTTTAAATCAATCTCATATTAGCTTAATACACCAATATAGATCAATTAGAGTATATTTAAAAGCAAAAAAAGTCAACTGAATAAGGTTCTAAAAAAGTCAGTAGGTACTGCTCTTTTGCAGTCTTGTATGTGGTTTTTGTTGCTGAACATGGGTCTAATTGGAGGTCAATTGGTGAGTTTCTCATAGGGCTTTTTGTGTTTATATAATCTCAGCACTGTTAAGTAGGTTTTGCCCCCATTAGATTTGACTTTACAGCTTATTTGAATGACTTTTGGTTGGCTTATACTTGGTGCTTTTTCTGTGATTCATCAGTTTAATGTGCCTAAGTGCTTCTAAACTTGCATTAATTTAGGTTAGTAATTGTGAGATAGTGATAGGGATTTTTATGCTTAGAGGTACTTAAGCTAGCTGAGAACATTTTGCCCCCTTAAAGTTCCACTTTAGTGCTTATTAGACTGCTTATTTGCTTGCTGCTAGTTTGTCCCATTTAGTGCTTAGTTTTTTTTTCTATTTGAGTGCATTAGATCATTTTGGCTTATGAACTTGAATCCATTGCTTTATTTGAGCTTTGATAAGTGTGCTTGAGCTATTTTCACTGTCCTGAGCCTTTTGGTTGCTATTTGTGCTTATTTGGCCTATATTAGTGCTTATTTGACTTCATTTTGGTCTTGCATTGCATGAATCTGAGTTAATTTTTGGTCAAATTAGAGTGTTACTGAGCTTACTTAGGTCCTGTAATCATTTGGGAAAAGTTTGACTTAATTTGGTCAAACAGCTTATTTATAAGCTCTTTTCCTAACTGCTTATTGGCTTGAATAAGCACTTAACAGCTTATTTTTCCAAATTTCTTTTTCTCAGTAGCTTTAGAATTTAATTTTAGATTTTCCATAAAAATTTTAGAATTTTTAGATTAGTTTTGATATTTCTTTTTAATGTTTCTTAATTTTCAATTACTTGTTAATTCAAATTAAATCACAAAAAGACAAAAATAATTTTCATTTTTATTTTTAAAATTAATTATTAGTTCAGTAAGATTTTTAAAAATTATATTTGTAGATTTAATCTTTTATTTGCTAATTAGTTTAATTTTCTTTTATTAAACAAAAATACAAAAATAGTTTTTAATTCTTAAATAAAAATAAAAAGCCAAAAGTAATAATTTTCTTTTTCTAAAAATTTTCTTTTATCATTTTTAGTTTTTAAAAATTTAAATTGCATCCCTAGCTTTAGATTTGCATTAATTTCACGTTTTTATTTGTTACGTTACGTTTATTTCACGTTTATTAATTCGTAGTTACGTTTTTAGCTTACGTGTACTTTGATTACGTGATTTTGCTTTTCTTATTACTTGATTGTGTTTTATTTGATTATCATTAGTGTAATTCTCATTTTTATCACTTTTACCATTTTCACTACACGTTTTACGATCCGGAAATCGAGATTCCATTTAGCCTTCACACGGACACTACCCGGGTAATTTCTTATTTGTTGAGAAATTATTTGGAAAAATACTATACTAAAACGATCACACCACTAGTTCACTTTGATTTTGGATCCTCAGATTTCATTTTTGACTGACAAACATTCTGATATCTACCGAACCTTCCTAAGGTCATTCAACCATGATGTGTTTGACACCTTCTGTACTTATGTTGGGTATGAAATGTATCATCTGATACTATTTGACCTTGCAGAATCCTTTACTATCAGAACCCTGTTGATTGTTAATTACTGATACAAGAAAAATTTGTTACCTCCCCC